>JADLZL010007695.1:0-22098 GCA_015844335.1 Chrysopogon serrulatus | reverse complement strand
CTCCAATAGCTTCTTAATTCGATCTACAAATATTGTCACTCTCTATTCTGAATTTCTCACTAGCTAAGGATGGAGTGCGGAGTTGGCTTTCTAGAGGAAGCTGTTCAAAAGTGAAAAGATAAGTGAATTTATTCAAATGATTCTCCAAATAATAATTTAGAAACTGAATTTAAGAAACATTTTTGGTGATGCTCTAAACATCCCACTATTTTTTTTTGTCAAAGTGGTTGCTTTCAGTCGTTGGATTTTGAAAATCCAGCGATGCTCTAGTTCATAGGCCACTCACCAAGCCTACACTTGGTGTTCACAAGTTGTATGAGTACCTTACCAATGGGATTGGTGCCCCTTTGACATGGGCTTTCTCTATTATATTATTTTACTTGACAAGTCCATGTATTATGAAAGTGTGCCAGCGACTCCGCTGTTATGCTCAAGTTGAAAAGTTGTATCGTGGTTTTACTACACTTATGGAAGAACTACAATTGTATTCGGACCAACATGACTAATGATACTGAAAGCATGAGACGTTCATTGGTACTACCATATTTAAGTAAAATATATTGTAGAATTAGAAAAGCCACTTAAAGTAGTTAATATGTTTTTGTAATGAAATCTAAGATAGAGAAACTGCATGCAAAGACATTATTGAGTGGGTCCAAAGTTTGTGGATCCATTTTTTCGAAAAATTATTGTTAGTTTCATTGCTTTAAATTTCATGGAACAAAATTATTTGGATTTTTCTCATTGTCTAGCAAGTGGATGTACTTACCCAGCAATCTGATTCTCCACAAACCATGGGTGCCATTTTTCGATTTCCTTGTAGTTTAGTTTCTTTAGCCACTCCATAGTTGAAGTAAAAGGAACAAGCAAGAATGGTCTCCACTGCATTGCATTAATAATTAAGATTACACATTAGATAATTGAAAGTTAATCTACAACTGTACTTAAAAAAATATATGTGTACTTGAAGGCAGATCCTAGCATCAGTTTGCGGCTAGGACAAAAATATATTTTTTTCTACCTAAAATCTATGTGCATTGACATCATGTGTAGGTTTGTCTTCGGGTCAGGTTTATAGGCTGGGACATGTAAATTATTGTATAGGGAAAATATAATTAAGTAGCTATTTGGTATAGCTTGACCAACAACTTCATGAGCTGTTGTTAGCTTTTTTTTGTTAGACACCTTTTTTCAAAACAGCTTCATATGTGAAACTCCTTATTTAATGCTCTCAGAAAATAATAGGAAAAGTTGAAGCTAAAAAAAAGTAGCTTTTCACAGCTCTCTCCTTCATTTCTTCCTCTCAGCCATGTATGAAGCTTTTTTGCCAAATAAATTTTCCAAAACAGGTCAGCTTTCATAGAAAGTTATTTGTGAAGCTGTCTCCAAAAGAACAGCTTCACTAAAAAAGCTAAGCTCTACCAAACATGTCATAAATAGTTTGTTTAGGCCAGGTTTAACCTGACTTGGATTAAGTTTTTGAACCTACTACTTTTCTCTGCCCAAGCCCTGAGATATAAGCATTGGACACCTGAGGATGAACTGATCAGATTAAGGCTAGCGTTGGGTGAGGTCCGAGTTCCACGGTCATCCTATTGCTTGAATGAAATGTATATCAAGGCCTGGATTGTTTATTGCAATTAATATCTCGATAGTTTATTGCTTTCTCTTTCAAATTGTAAGTCGTTGGTTTGGCTCTTGTAGATACAGAGCTCTAGAAAAGTTAGAAACAACTATAATTTAGAACCAATGGAGTAGTAGTTAATTTCTAAAAGGGTCTTGTTAAACATTGTACTTCTTTAACATAGTAGTTGTTAATTTGAACTTTGAATAGCCATGGCATAATTGTGGTATATATTCTGTGGTGTCACCGGAATTAAATGAACATAGGATGGTGGCTATAACCAACTATAGAAGTTCATAATGCAGATATTCTGGATGCTCATAATAGTCCAATGGTTCTTATTAGTTTTTTTACCATACTTCACAAGGAGATTTTAAAGGATGCTGAATACAACAGAATTTGAATAATATGTTAATGCTGCTCAACTACATTTTCTACATGTGTGCAATTAGTGGTTACATGTCAAATTAATACCTTGGGAAAAATCATAAGAGCAACCAATATAGATGTTTTGTGTTGGTGGGCTAGAGGTTCAAGTTGACAAATATGATTTTTTTTCCATGGATCGTTACATAACAAAAAGTTCATAATACAGATGTTAAGAATATTATATCAAGATGCCAAGCTTTTCGCGGTGTCACCGGTTAGAGCAGTGAGCTCCGGGACTCTCCCGTCTGACCCGGGTTCGAAGCCTGGCACCTTCTTAATTTAAAGACATGGGAGACTCTTCTCCTATGTTCTAGTTTTTTTTTATATTATATCAAGATAATATGATTCTAATAATAAGAATAACAATGAAATGTCCCAAAGCTAATTTGCTCACCTATAAAGAAACACTCTGTAACCTTTGGATGTTATATTCAAGTGATATTCAATCAATGTTAGAATATCCCTCGTGTATAGAACACGCTTGGGGCACCTCTTCCATGTTCCTGATACTTCAATCTAAATAAATGGACACGATGCTCAACTTGAGTAGCCAAATTCACCTAACCAATTAACCAAATTCAGCAATACCTTTACTTACCTCTTTTGCATGCAGTTTTTCTCTGCCCAATTCTGTATCAAAAAGTTTCTCAAGGGTACAAATATGTATAAATATTTACTGTTACTAAAAGACTTATCTTATTGTTAAGATAACTAAACAGTGGATACTACTCCCTCAACCCTGAAATGTAATAGATTTATGGTTGTTCTAAGTCAATCATCATAAATTTAACCAAGTTTATAGATAAGAATAGTAACATATACCATGTTAGAGGGATAAACTACAAGAGGGTATTTCATAACATTGTTCTTTTTCCTACAAACTTTGTCAAACTTAGCCTGATTTAACATAGGACATCTAGAAATCCATTATATTCCAAGATATAGGGAGTGCATACATGACTCAAAAAAGAGAAAATAGAGGAGTAACATATACCATGTTAGAGGGGTAAACTACAAGAGGGTATTTCATAACATTGTTCTTTTTCCTACAAACTTTGTCAAACTTAGCCTGATTTAACATAGGACATCTAGAAATCCATTATATTCCAAGATATAGGGAGTACATACATGACTCAAAAAAAAATAGAAAATAGAGGCCATTGATAGATCAATTACTGACATGGCATTCTAAACCATGCTTGGAGGTTTTAGAAAGGCGCTCAAACATTTGACCAGAATCATATTCCACAAATTCCTTAGTTATCCCCATCTTGTATCGACACGGAGGGCATAGAATATGCTCCATGTTAATACCTTTGATTTGCTGCATCTCAGATTTTGAATTGTTAGACATGATCAACAATAGAGCTTATAGATAAACTGGATAAACTAAGAGAAATTACAATACTGAATTGCTCCATGTTCCTTTGGCATGATGGACTGGAGTTATTCCAATATTTTCCATTACATGTATTAACCAGACTCTGTTTACAAAAATCAAAATGTTACCACGTAAATAAATTTCTAATATTAGATAAGAAAAAAAAGGCAACAATGCTATGCTTGAAACAATAGTACCTGAAACAATTCATCTGAAATCAAACCCATTCGAAATGCATATGGAACATGTGCATTGTTCTCTATATCTACATCAAGAGCTGGATTACATAATGAATAGCCCTGTAAACATAAAGCAAGGAATTGAGAATGTTTTTTAAAATAAAAGATATTTAGAATTTTATTACTAAGTACCACCCTCTGTCCCAAATTATAGGTCATTTTAGCTTTTCTAGGTATATGGCTTTTGCTATGCGCCTAGATATATGATATGTCTAGATACATAATAAAAGTTGTGTATCTAGAAAAGCTCAAGACCTATAAATTGGAACAGAGGGAGTATATACTTTGGAGACACAAATTGCATAAGTAGAATGGTATATGCAAAGTTGATCTTAGGAAAATTTATTTGATGGAGAAAATAAAATGATATCTACAATTTGAATGGCCCACGTAGTCATGCGAGGCTTATGTAACACCCCTGTTACGTTAACCAAAACCCGCCATGTCATCATCATCATTGCATAAGCATTCATCATTAGAGAACCCTAATTCAAACATTTAAAATGAGTTTACAATTCTAGGGTTTTGTTTGCGCTCTTTTATATCACATGTGTATGTGTTTACAATTTACATTTCACTCACATGTTTACTTTTCTCAATAGAAGCAATCAATTAAAATCAACCCCGGTGTTTGCAAGTGTTTGCCTAACCCTGACTCACACATCAAACAAGTTTTCTCAAGCAAATGGTGCAAAGAAAGAATCAAATTTGAATTTGGAATTCAAATTCCAAACCCTAGCTCAAGTGGCTAAGTGTTGGAATTGGAATTTCACTTTCAATTTTGGTGAGCTAACCATAATTAATTTTATAAATAAAGTTGCTAACCAATAGCACTATTTCAAAGTATGAACTTTGTACTTTGAAAGTGTACTGTTGGTTGGGTTTGAAAAGTGCCACATCATCATTAATTAATTGCCCAAAGATTCAATTTGAAAAACCTTTCAAAAAGGGAGATTTTCAAAGTGTTTTTTTGCCCTTTACAATTTCACCCCAAAATATTCAAAATTTGGGAAAACTCCAAAAATACAGTTTGTGAATCTCTTTGAGCTCTACAACTTTGGTATATAAAGTTTTTCAAGTTTTTGAATAAAATTTTAAGTAATTTCAAAAGTTAGTTGAATTGGAAAATGCCCCTTTTTGAGTTTTAAACTTCAATTCAAAAATTATTTGATTTCATGAAAACCTTCCTAAATGAAAGTTGTAGATCTTGAGAAAAGGAACAACTTTTATTTTTGGAGATTTTCATCTTTTATTCAAAATTTGAAAGTAATTTCAAAATCCCTAAAGTTAGGGTTTTGCTTTAAATTTCAAATTTGAAATGCAATTCAAAAACTATTTGGAATCTGATGAAACTCCTTTAATAAAAGTTGTAGAGCATAAAATTTTAAACAATCTGTATTTTGGAAGATTTTTGAGTGTAGTTCAAATTTTGGGAGAATTGGAATAAAAACAGTTTCAAATGCATGGGGGTGAGGTGTCCGCTACAAGGTTTCTAAGATGCGATGCGGCATGGCCGCCGGTGTTCTTGCCGGCCGCCGTGTCCCTTCTCGCATCGTCGCCGATTTCACGCGCCGCCGTCCACCTCCACGTCTTCGTGAAGTCGCCAGCCACCTGTCCGACCACCCTCTGCCCTATAAAAGCATGAGCCGGCCGCCAATTTTCTCCTTCTTTCTTCCTGCTCGCCCGACGCCGCCCTTGCGTTGCGAAATTCACGCTCCACGCGCCATCATCGTTTTCTCCATCTCGTCAGGCCGCTCCGCCTCGCTCTTGCGCACGCCTCGAGCCTTTAGTTGAGCTGCGAGACCGCCTCAGATCGCCCAACCGAAGTCATCTCCTCCACCTCCTGTCCAACTAGCGCCGCCGTGGTGAGCCATCGCCGTTCATCCTATTCCAGCCCAGCTCTGGAGTCGTGTTCGCGTCGCGTCGTGTCCGCCTTGCTCCGCTAAACGTCTGCGGTGTGGTTGGTGCCGCCGGAGGAGCTCGGTGAGCTTCGCCCGACGAACTCCGAAGCGCCGCCGTCCGCCACGATCGCCCGGCATGCATGCTCCGGGGTGTAGGATAGCCATGTGGTACCTCGTTGAGCTCGGGGTGATGAGAAGAAGCCGTTGGGTCAATCGGTTTCGTCGAAGACGCCGTCGTTGGAAAAATGCCGCCGTCGTCGTCGCCGCCGCCGCACCAGTCATCGCCGAGAAAGGAGGAGGAGACCGAAGCGCCGGCCGCGCCGCCGAAGAGAGAGAGGGAAGGGAGAGGTGCGCGGGCGCGTGGGCAGCAGGCGCGTGTGGCGCTGTGCAGGCCATTGGGCCGCATAAGCCAGCCCACGCGAGGAGGAAAATGTTTTCTTTTTTTCTATTTTGATTTTCTAAGTGTTGTTTTCATCTTTTTTGCTATAATTTATTTTGGGCAAATAAAAATGCAACAAAAATATGTATGTGTTCCTTGTGCTATGCTCTGTCCATGAAAAATACTAACCCTGGTTTTGCAATAAAATTTAATTATGCTTTAATTTGCTTCTTAAATTAATAAATACAACTTCCATGATTTTTAATAATTAAAATATAAGTCCAAAAATTATGAAATTTGTTTTGTGTGCTAATTAGAGTATGATGATCTTAATTATGAAGTTTGATCCTGTTTTGATTAAGTTTAGTATTACACTTAATTAATACCTTAATTAATCAATGTTTAATTAGTTAATTCTTTAATTAATTAGGGTTTGATTAATCTCCAATTAGCAAGTTAATTAGTGGCTTTTCGCAACTGTAAAAATGGTTAATAAATTTGTAATCACTCTAATCACCATTAGGGTTGCTTGATTTTGGGATTGAGTGATGACCCTAGGTCATTAACCCTAATGACCTTCGGCATTTCATGTTGATTGCGTATCGCTAGTCCGTCGTCGTCGGCGCTAGTTATACCTTCTCGAGTGAGGTAATCGTGAAGGAAAGTTGTACTCAAGATCGATTAACAATCGTTGCATCATTATCGCATGCTCTTTTTGTTTCTTGCATTGTAATCATGCATCTTTATCGTGTAGCCGTCGGGTTACGAGGAGGAAGTTGAGCCGTCTCGGTTTCCGAAGAGGTTGGATCTGATCCTGGTGATTGGGTAATCGAGCCACACTTCGCCGAGCCCCAAGGCAAGCCCCGGATGCATTCAAACCCGCCCTTGTATTTCGAAAGTTTTTATGATTTCATGTGATGATATAATGCATTAAGTGTAGGAGTTGTGTGCTATCCTACTTTGATGCATTTACCGTACCTTGTTACATTACCACTGTACACCTGTTTTGATTTTCGAAATGCTTAGTATACGCTTAGCCTTGCTACTAGTGTAGGGTTTTGATAAATTGTTTTCAAAGGTGATAACTATACTCCCCGAAGGGAATTTACGAAAAACTGATGTTGCTTGTTGTTTATCCTTGTTCAGAGCGGGGTCAATGATATACAACAAGAACCCGATGATGAGTAAATTGAGGCGTCGGTGGAGTGACTTGCATCGGGAAGGGCTAGTGCCCCGGTGTAGTGTCGTCCCACTTATGTCGGTTAAGGACCGTCCGTTGTTTGGCCCTGGGATCATGAGGTTATTGGATAGTACTAGTCGCATGTGTCACAGAACCGACCAATTTATAAAAACATAAGTGAAAAATCGCTCGCTAAGCAAGCAATTGTCACACTTAAGCCGTTATAAACCCGGTAGTCCGGAAATCTCGAAGGATTTCAAACCAAACATCATCAACCAAGATCGTACAAGTTTAGCGTCACCATTCGCATGTTACAACATTTCGCAAATAGTTTAACAACATCAGAGTGCGGAAATAAGGTTATTACAAACCAAGTTCTTCAAATCCAAATAGCGGAAACAAGATAGTTTTGAAAACTCAACCCAACTCACACATTTAAAGATTATTACAAAGGCCGGTCGTAGTCTATCCATCAAAAGCGGTTGGGGAGAATATTAAGAGTAACCTTGCCCAAGGCCTTCTAGTCCATTTGGGAAAAGACAGTCTCGCAATACCCGTGGTAGGTATGCCCGTCTGCACAAACAACAAGCGGGAAAAACCCCCGAGTACGAGAAGGTACTCGGCTAGACTTACCCGACCGACTCAAAAGTAAAAGACTCCAAGGAGGATGACAGGCTTTATCGGGGGGATAGCTTGACTCTTTTTGGAAAAGCAATAATGACATTTAATTAATAGCTCAAATTTAATCATTCCTATTTATGCTAAGTGAGCACCTGGACTAAGCATCATTATAGTATTAATCATGATTAGGCAAGTAAGTAGTATCCATAATCATATTCATCGACTTAACCCATCATCATCATTAACCATATTCCATAATCATTACTACGATGGTGCAGCTCAAGTCAAGTGTTCACTTTGTCCAGGGAACGATGGCGATTCGAATCGATTACTACTGAGCTCGGGGGGGTATTCCTCATGCAAACCACACTCACCCGTCGGTGAGCTACGGATCACCATGGCACGTATCCGGGGAAGTCAAGCACGGACTCGCCGCGGAACCACCGTGCCGGGGACCGCCCGGCGCCTTAGCCATCCACGCTGGACCTCGGACTTACTCTTGGCGCCCCGTGGTCCCCATCCATCTCCAATACGGTGCGAACGGATCGAGAACCGGCCCGGATAGTGTTGGGCTTCGCGGTCGGAACGACTTATCCGGCCCGGCTAAACATGAGGCATGCGTTCAACATGACTTGGGGTACAACAACTTGATGCGGTCCTTAATCGACACGAGGCGGAATCACTATGGTCCAACAACCCCTCAAGACTCGTCCGGTCTCCATTTATCAACCTTAGCCATTAACCGGATGATATCAACATAAGCTTTTTCCGTCAATCATAGGTAACCACCTATCTCGCGGATGACGAGAAATCACCCGACTTCTACCGTCTAAGCAGAGACTAAGCATAAAACTTCGCCCTAGACTAGCGGGGTGTATCAAGGTAGGATAATCAATGGTAAAGCAAGGATATAATGCAGCAACGGTGTCACACAACTCCTATACTTAATGCAGCAATCATAAAGCATAATTAGACGTTAGAAAGCATAGGTAAGTAGATGCTCCGGTGCTTGCCTTGCACAAAGTCGACGCAGCGGTGGTCAGGCACTCCGGAAGCTCCTCCTCTTCTCCTTCCTCTTGCAAACTTCTTCTTGCTGCGGTTCCTCCGGGCGATTCTCCTCGATCTCCGAATAAGGGAGGTCCTCTTGCGAACCTTGTATGATGCGATGCACGTGCATAAGTATCATGAATGCACAACACATGATGCTCATGTATGAAAATGATTAACAGATCATTTGACGAGTAGGTGCATATCTCCTCTCTACTAACAAACTGAACTCACTTATCGAGATGCGTGCAAATCTCTTCTCTAAGCACTTAGAGAAGTGCATAAGGAAAGAGTGGCGTCTTGGGACACACACTCGTACACGCATAACATGAATACAAGGAGTACTACTACTACTCATGGGCAAGTATCACATTTCAGATATGGTACTCCAATGCATGACCAGCAAGTATAACTTAATTGAAAATGCATAAGAATTGATATAAAAGCCATTAAATCATTTAATCCAATTACTTATCATTTCATGTGAATAAATAGGATTGAACTGCGACCTCTGTCTAGACAGTTCAGAAAATTCTACAAAAATTACAGGAGCTACACTATGCTATAACAGAGCCAGGATAAATTTTTCATCATATTTTACCAAGTACAACAGCCTACACAAAAAAGATGAAGCTACTGGCCAGAAATGCATATTTAACAACTTTGCATTAAGAAAAGTGTTAAACAACAGATTTCATATTTTTATCTATAACTACTTTGCATAAGAACAGTCACCAAAAATTACCAGGGCCTAATTCCTTATAATTTATTTATTAAAAATCATATAAGAATCAGCCCAGAAATGAAATTAAATCATATTCCAATATTTTTTACACAGTAACTGCATGCAATATAATTTTCTCAGAAACTATATCACAAAACAAGTCTAGTAAAACAAGAATCACATTTTTCAGAGCATTCTACCATTTATCATGCATTTACTTAGTTTTCAGCCATTTCAAGGATTAAATAAATCTACACAGAAAATATCCACCAAAAATGCATATCATATTTTTAAATGATAGATCTACTCAGTAGAAGTCTAACAAAACAAGTCTCACTCAATTTGGATCCCATTTGCACCAGCAATAAAATACAAAAGGCATTTTAATCTTTTTCAAAAACATATAAAAGGAAAAAAAGGCGAAGCCCGGGGTTCATGGGCTCGGTCCATTGACCGTAAGCCGCCCCACAGGCGGGACCCCTCAAGCCGGGCCCGCGTGTCGGCGAGCGCCCGGCGGGCGGTCGTTGACGGGCCGCCGCCTCGCCAACGGCGGCATTGCCGGGCGGCGGGTGGCACCGTAGTGCTCCTCGTCGCGGGCGCACCAGTGCTGTGCTCGGATTGACCGTGGCGAGGGCAAAAAGGCGGCAGGAGCTACAGCGGCGGCAGCGTATGCGGCGGCCCGGCAGAGGCTTCAGGCGAGCTCCGCTTCTATAAGCGCGCGCGCCGCGAGCTCCAGCGGGACGCGGCGTTCACGGTGCAGCGGGCAGAGAATGGAAAAAGCGCGCGGGAGTTTCGCTGCCGCTGGAGCCGCAGCCCCGGCGGGCGACGGCAGGATGAGTTCGGCAATCGCCCTGCGGAGGTCGATGGCGGCGATTGGAAGGCGGGCGGAGTAGGGCGCGTGGAGGCGAGCTCGGTGCGCTGGCGGAGGCGGGCGCTGGTGGCGGTGCGCCCGCGCTACCGCCCCTTGAGGGCCTTGGCAGCGCCCGCTAGTTTGCTTTCTTTGCGCGCGCAGGCAGCGAGGAAGAGAGGAGCAGCGAGGCAAAAGTGAGCGTCGCTAAATGGAATGCCGCAGGCGTTCCATTCGGCGGCGACGCCGGGTGAAGCGGCCGGGCGCGGGCCCCCTTCGTCGGAAGCCGCCGGCCACGCCTTGGGCGGTTCGCCCCTGCGCATGGCGCTTCGTGGCGGACGCCTGGCCTTGGTCGGCCACGCCGGCCGGCGCGGCTGGCGCGCTACCGGGGGCGCTGAGCGGCCGTGGGCGTGCAGCCGCAACGGCTCGGCCGTTTGCGGTGAGGTTTTTTTTTTCTTTTCTTTTTGAATTTAAATCTGAAACAAAAGGACCCCTTTTGACAATTTTGCAACCAATTTCAAGAGATGCTCCAAAAATAAAAGTTGTAGATCTTTTTTGAAATGAACAACTTTCATTTAAGGCTCATCTCAAAATTTTCTGAAGAAATTCTGAAATACAAAATTCATTT
Source organism: Chrysopogon serrulatus (assembly GCA_015844335.1). NCBI lineage: Eukaryota > Viridiplantae > Streptophyta > Magnoliopsida > Poales > Poaceae > Chrysopogon > Chrysopogon serrulatus. Next base: position 11,098 of record JADLZL010007695.1, on the reverse strand, counting down.
TGAATTAGGGCATAAGAAGGAATTTTCCAATTCATTTTTTTTTTGCTCCAAATACTCCAAATCTTTTGCAATAAATTTTGTTAAATCATTTTTTGAAAGGCTGGGCACATGGATCCAAACTTGATCAAGCATTTGCAAACTAATTAATTAACTAACACTTCAATCAAGCATGAGATTAGGAATTAAAAACAAGCACATGAAATGACAAAATGCAACTTAGGGTTTATGCTTAATGATGCTCATGCCATGCTTAGTGATGATTAAGTTAATTAATTAGGTGCCTAATGCATGCTTAACACTGAGGTGTTACAGCCCTACCCCCTTAAAGAAATCTCGTCCCGAGATTTGGGTTTACTAACCGGTTTTTTATGGAATTCGGGATAAACTTCTTTCGGGTAATCCTCTGTTTCCCATGATGCATCTCTATCATCATGGTAGCTCCACACAACCTTGTAAATACGCACCAAGCGTTTCCGAGTAACTCTTTCTTTGCTATCAACAATCCTCACGGGTTCTTCTTTATAGACCGGATCAGGTTGTTAGCTTCACATCTCGCTCATCGACTTTTTCCTCGTGCACACGCAAACACTTCTTCAACCGGAGAGGCGTGAAAGATCGGAAAGATGGAACTCATTGACTCGCAACTGCAATTTGTAAGCAACCTCACATCTTCTTTCAAGAATCTTGTATGGACCCACATATCTTGGTGCAAGCTTCCTTTTGGCTCCAAATCTTTGGGTACCTTTTTGTGGGGGAGACTCTCGGATATATACATAGTCACCCACCTCAAACACCAAAGGTCTTCTTCTATTGTCGGCGTAACTCTTTTGTCGGGGATGTGCGGCCTTCATGTGCTCTTGGATAGTTCGAACTTTCTCTTCGACTTCGGGAACAAAGTCAATACCGTAGTATCTCCTTTCTCCCGCTTCGACCCCGAGTTCAACGGAGTTCTACACTTTCTGCCATATAAAGCTTCAAATGGTGCCATCTTGATACTCTCTTGATAAGCTGTTGTTGTAGGAAAACTCAGCCAGGAGGTAGCCAAGATTCCCATGAACCTTTAGCGAGATAGCACACAAGCTCTCAACATATCTTCAAGAACTTGATTAAGTCTTTCGGTCGACCCGAAGTTTGAGGATGATAAGCGATCTTTGTGCAGCAACTTAGTACCCATACCTTCATGCAAAGCGGGTCCAAAAGTGAGCGGTGAAACTGCGATCCTCTATCGAATACGATGGTCTTGGGTACCCCATGCAAGCGTACAATCTCTTCAATGTAGAGGTCAGCATATTGAGGTGGTCTATAGGTCGTCTTGACAGGTAAGAAGTGAGCTGACTTTGTTAGTCGATCAACGATTACCCAAATCGAATCATTACCCTTTTGTGTGGTCGGCAGACCTGTGATGAAATCCATACTAATGTCATCCCACTTCCAAGCGAGAACTGGTAACGGCTTTAACAACCTGCCGGCTTCATGTGAATGGCCTTGACACGACAACAAGTATCGCATCGAGCCACATATCTTTGCTATCTCTTTCTTCATCTTGGTCCACCAATAACGAGGTCTTAGATCATGATACATATTGTTGCTTCCGGGGGTGAATGGACAGCTTGGATAGGTGAGCCTCATCCATTATCTTGTTCTTGAGTTCTCGGTCCTTGACACGACAAGGCAGTGTTGAACCAAAGTACACCACTGTCATCTAGTCTGAAATGCGGAATCGATTCCTTCTTCATTCTTTCTTTGAGGTGATATATGCGGGATCGGTCTTTTGGCCTTCAATGATCTGTTGGTCGAGAGAACATCGAACTTGGATATCATGCGGGGACTGCGGGGATGCATCGAGATTGAACCTTTCTTCAACCAATGGCTTCACGGCATGATGATGTGACTTGCGACTCAAAGCATGCGCAACTACGTTTGCCTTGCCGGGGTGATAATGCCTTTGTCAAGTCATAGTCCTTGATCAACTCTAACCATCTTCGTTGTCTCATGTTAAGCTCAGGTTGGGTGAAAATGTACTTGAGACTTTTGTGATCGGTAAAGATATTACACACATTTCCCAACAGATAGTGCCTCCATATCTTCAAGGCATGCACAACTGCGGCTAACTCAAGATCATGCGTGGGATAGTTGACTTCATGCTTTCTCAAGCCGCGTGAAGCATAAGCAATCACTCGGCCTTCTTGCATCGGCACACAACCCAAAACCCGGTCTTCGATGCATCACGGTATACATCAAACGGCTTCTTGATATCGGGGCGTGCCAAGACAGGGGCTTGATGGTTAGCAACTCTCGCGAGGGTGCGGAAAGCGCCTCACATACCTCTGTCCGGACAAACTTATGCTCTTTTTGTAGCAGACTTGTCATTGGCTTGGCAATCTTAGAAAATCTGGAATGAAACGGCGATAGTACCCTGCCATTCCAAGAAAACTCCGAACTTCATGCACGACGTGGGTGGTTGCCAATCCATGACCTCTTGTACCTTTGGCGGGTTGGTGATATGCCATTTTCAGAAATGATATGGCCAAGGAAGGCAACTTCCTTTAGCCAAAACTCACATTTGCTAAACTTGGCATACAACTTATGCTCTCTTAGTCTGGTAAGTGCAACTCTTAGATCTTTGGGCGTGTTCTTCTTCATTTGCGAGTAGATCGAATGTCATCCAAGAATACAATCACGAACTTATCCAATTCGGGCATAAAGACTGAATTCATAAGATACATAAAGTATGCGGGGAGCATTTGTTAGGCGAAAGACATAACAAGATACTCGTACAACCCGTACCTAGTAACGAAAAGCAGTCTTATGTATATCTTCGGGGACGAATCGATGCGGTGATACCACGATCTCAAGTCAATCTTAGAAAACACCTTAGCTTTAGACAAGCGATCAAGCGAATATCAATTCTCGGTAGAGGGTACTTATTCTTGATTGTCACGGCATTGAGCGGCCGATAGTCAACACATAGCCTCAAAGAATGATCTTTCTTTTCACAAACAAAATTTGGACAACCCCATTCGGAAGTACTTGGCCTAATGAAACCCAACTTCTTCAATTCATACAAACTGTTTCTTCAACTCTTAACTCATTGGGAGGCATACGATCTGGTCTCTTGCAGTTGGAGTGTACCCGAGCACTAAATCAATTGCAAACTCAATATCTCTTTTTTAGGAGGTAACCCGGGCAATTCTTCGGGGAAAGACATCGGGAAATTCACGGACCACTTTGGAATCTCGGCAAGAGATGAAGCTTGAATAGCATATGTTAACTTGGTCATGTCGGCAACTTCGAGGTAATACCACTTGGAAAGTGTCATTACCACGAGGATCTGTGAGGGTAACGGTTCTATTCCCAGTATCAATCACCACTTGCTTATCTTTCATCCAATCCATACCCAAGATCACATCCATAGTTAACCCGGGTAACACTACCAAATTAACTCTATATGCTTTATCTCCAATTTCAAAAATTGCATGCTCAAGCATTTGATTAGATAGGACATCGACACCGGCGGAAGCGTCACGGTACCCATAATCTAATTGCTTAAGTTCTAACTCATGCGATCGTGGATATGCTTGACTCATAAAAGAATGCGATGATCGAGAATCAAATAAAACAAGCTGCAGGATGTTTGTTGACAAGAAACGTTACCCTTGGTGGCCGGTTTCGCCATCGGGAATCTCATTCACGGAGGGTGTGATGTGCACGGGCGGGATAAGTTGTGCGCCTCTTCGGATAGGGACAATACTTGGCGAAGTGTCCCATCTGGTTGCAGTTGAAGCAGGGTCCCTTCACGGCGGGTGCAAGCTGCCGTGGAACCCCGATCTTGGCTTGAGCTTGTGGTGCGGGTGGGCGATAGCCCCTCGATTCTTCGGAGGTGGTGGAGCATTTCTCTTTGGAGCGGGTGCACGGAACCTTGAGTTACGAGCAGGGGAGGCGATCTGGCGGCGGTTAGGCATTGGAGGTCGGGCGGGAAGATCCTCCCTCAAAGCTTCTCTTGCGATTCTTGGAAGCGACATGCGGTTGTTATTGTTCTCTTGAGTCAAGCGATCGTGATGAGCGCATTGAATGTAGTCCTCGAACTGATACCCATGGTTTTAGCCATCTTGGTATTGAGACCTCTTTTGAAACTTTCTATCTTCTTCTCTTGGTGTCCACATATGGCCAGCATAACGGGACGATTGTTGAACTCTTGCGGATATTCATTCATACTTTTGTTGCCTTGAGTGAGCCTCATGAACTCGAGATACCTTCATAGCCATCAAGCACAGGTGGGACATAGGTGCTGCGGAAGATCCCGAGTGAAGCTGCGCCCGGTGATGGGAGCATTCGGCGGGGAAAGTGGTGCGTTGATGGGACCACCAAATTCCAGCCGGCCCCTGCGGTTGATGTGCCCCATACTCAACCTTCGCGTCTCGGTCATGCGGAGAAGGCGAAACTTGTCTTCCATCGTATTGATCCACTCGAGAGCCTCAAGCGGTTCCTTAGCTTGCAAAAATTTGGGCGGATCCGTGTCCGAAAAAATCCTTGAAAGTGCTATCTTGATTCCTTTGGCGCGGTCCGCGGTGGCCTCCATGACTAGTGTTTGCTGCAATGTCGGCGCAACGTGGCCTCCATGTTCTTGTTGACCGCCGAGAAACTGTTGGAAAAAGCTGCTTTCGGTGTCAGCGGTTGAGGAGGTGGTGGTGGTGGCAGTGCGTCACGGGGTTTGCCCCATTACCCCGTTTCCGTTGCCTCCACTACCATTCCCACCATTTCCACCATTTCCATCATTGCCATTGCCTCCGTTTCCTTGGCGGATCCATCACCAACCAAGGTACCACTCCCGGTCTTGGCGAGTCCCAACCATCTGCAGATTCCAGCATCAAGTAATCATTAGGTGATGTTACAATATTGTAAGCGAATGTAATAATCATGCCAATGAATTATTGGAAGAAAATGAATTCATTCAACAATACACAGGCATAAAGATTCATTTTCCACAATCCATAACATCACTAATTATATTACTGAAGTAAGCATCATCCCAGGCATACAACATCCAAAATTGCCAGCATACATACACTGGACTTTAGGCGTTCAGGTAGCACCACAACTCAGGACATCCAACATACACATGAGTCACATCTCATAAGGTTACAGACCAACAACAAAAGAACAAGAGCGCGGCTACGACTAGCGATGAGACTACTAGCCTACTCGTGCTCGCTACCAACGTCGGACTCGGCAGCAAGAACAACGTCGTCGTCTGGTGCAGGCTCAGGTGCAGGTGGAAGGTCAGCGTCCTCCTCGCCTCCATCGGGGTTGATAACCCCAGGCTCCATCTCAGCAGCTCCAGGACCATGGTGACCATGAACCTGGTTGTACAGAACGTGGTACTCCCCGTGAATCTGGTCAATGTACTGCTCACGCTCAAAGAGCAAGTGTCCCAGCTGGGTGGCATCGTTCCGGGCTTCATTCCTCTCAGTGACCAACTGGGCCATCATCCGGTCAGCATTCCTCTCGTACCGCTCATAGCGTGCAATACGTGCGCGCAAAGTCTCGAGCTCCCTGATGACCTCCCTCACATCGGCTTCAGCTTCCTCCCTAGTAGCTATGATGGTGTCCATCTGCTGCCTCAAGTCTCGGATTTGGTCCGAGTGCTTCTTCTTCTCTTCTTTCCCCTTCTTCCCACAGATCTACATTCCGATCCACTTGAGCTTGTACATCGTGGCTTCGGTAGCATCATATGCTTGCATCAAGGCAAACATGGCACTCATAGGCGTGTTGTCACTTGCCATCAATCTCATCAACTCCGGCCAGCGTGCTCGGCTGGGGGCTGCTCCCAAGCGATTGTCAGAAGGGGTCATCTTTGGGAAAAAGTCCCTGCCAAGGCACATGCTAGGCTCGGGGAAAGCGCTCCATGATCGGCGAAGGACATGGAATGCGGCTCGGCCGGCCCCATCTGGCGGTGACACCGGTGGCACGAACCGCCATCCGTCCCACTCGGAGTCCGGGTGGAGTGGAGGAAACGATGATCTCCACGGCGACCAAGTCGTCACCACGGGCGGCTCCTCGGTGACCCGAGGGAGTAGACAGGCCGGCGGTCCTCCGTATACCCGTGTGAGCAAGCACCCTCCCGGAGGAGCGTGGGCATGCCAAACTCCTCAAGAAAGTGGTCCTCTCGGATCACCGTGCGTGGTGCAAGCTGACGGCGAGGTGCCCTGCCCCCGGTTGACTTGCGTGCGGTTTGCTTAGTCTTGAGCCATCTGTCAGAAATTTATCCCGGTGAGACAAGTTATTAATTAACCAATTTTAATTAACAGGAATAATCAATTTATAAGGGAAGGTAAATGTAATGACATGAGATGAACAAACATGATGTATGCACGTATCTTACGTTCTCACAAACTTAGCAAAAATAATTCTAGCGGATATACGGTGGCATACAACGTTCTCTCATAGCGCATAACTAGTCGTTCTACTCGAATCGCTGTTATGTACCTGCAGAAAATCCACTTCAGCCCATCCCAACAGTATGAATAAATGCATTGCAGAAAGTAAAGATTAAGCACTCACACGCACGTGCATTCCCAAATACACGCACATGTAGTACAACTACCCGATCCTCGTCCAATGACGGCATCGTCTCAACAGACGGCACAACCCACAATTAAACACCTTGGTAAGTACATGGTTTTGACATGTAAGTACTTCCGGTATCACACTAGCACTCCCCTAGATTGCCGGTTGGACAACCATGCTCTCACAACTCCCACTTACCGGGGCGTAGAGGCAAATTGAACCATACATTACCACTCAAGCGAATGGCACCCATACAATTACCTTCTTTGCATGGGCAACAGTGAAAATAAAATATGATGCAATCCCCCAAGTTAGTACTTAAATAGCCACCTAGAGTCCTTATTTGGGCATAAAGGATATGACCACTGGCACACTCTTAATTTTGCAAAAGAAATTTCTCAAAAGACTTATAGATCTATAAGTAAAAATCCAGTTTTGAAAGTAAATTCTTTTATTTTAATTAGACATGTGAACGATGTCGCTAAACCTTGCTCGATGCCAGTGTCTACAGAACCGACCAATTTATAAAAACATAAGTGAAAAATCGCTCGCTAAGCAAGCAATTGTCACACTTAAGCCGTTATAAACCCGGTAGTCCGGAAATCTCGAAGGATTTCAAACCAAACATCATCAACCAAGATCGTACAAGTTTAGCGTCACCATTCGCATGTTACAACATTTCACAAATAGTTTAACAACATCAGAGTGCGGAAATAAAGTTATTACAAACCAAGTTCTTCAAATCCAAATAGCGGAAACAAGATAGTTTTGAAAACTCAACCCAACTCACACATTTAAAGATTATTACAGTGCCAGTCCAGAGTCTATCCATCAAAAGCAGTTGGGGAGAATATTAAGAGTAACCTTGCCCAAGGCCTTCTAGTCCACTGGGAAAAGACAGGTCTCGCAATACCCGTGGTAGGTATGCCCGTCTGCACAAACAACAAGCGGGGAAAAAACCACGAGTGCGAGAAGGTACTCGGCTAGACTTACCTGACTGACTCAAAAAGTAAAAGACTCAAGGAGGATGACAGGGCTTTATCGGGGGATAGCTTGACTCTTTTTTTTGAAAAGCAGTAATGACATTTAATTAATAGCTCGGCTTAATCATTCCTATTTATGCTAAGTGAGCACTGGACTAAGCATCATTATAGTATTAATCATGATTAGGCAAGCAAGTAGTATCCATAATCATATTCATCAGCAACCCATCATCATCATTAACCATATTCCATAATCATTACTACGATGGTGCAGCTCAAGTCAAGTGTTCACTGTCCAGGAACGATGGCGATTCGAATCGATTACTACTGAGCTCAGGGGGTATTCCTCATGCAAACCACACTCACCCGTCGGTGAGCTACGGATCACCATGGCACGTATCCAGAAGTCAAGCACGCGGACTCGCACAGGAACCACCGTACCAGGGGCCTCGACTGCCTTAGCCAGCCACGCTGACCTCGGACTTACTCTTCGCGCCCCCCGTGGTCCCCATCCATCTCCAATACGGTGCGAACGGATCGAGAACCGCCCGGATAGTGTTGGGCTTCAGCGGGTCGAACGACTTATCCGCCAGCTAAACATGAGGCATGCGCTCAACATGACTTGGGGTACAACAACGGTACGGTCCTTAATCGACCACTGACGGAATCACTATGGTCCAACAACCCCTCAAGACTCCGTCCGGTCTCCATTTATCAACCATAGCCATTAACCGATGATATCAACATAAGCTTTTTCCATCAATCATAGGTAACCACCTATCTCGCGGATGACAGAAATCACCCGACTTCTAAATTCTAAGCAAGCTAAGCATAAAACTCGCCCTAGACTAGCGGGGTGTATCAAGGTAGGATAATCAATGGTAAAGCAAGGATATAATGCAGCAACGGTGTCACACAACTCCTATACTTAATGCAGCACTCATAAATCATAATTAGACGGTTAGAAAGCATAGGTAAGTAGATGCTCCGGTGCTTGCCTTGCACAAAGTCAGACGCGCGGTGGTCGGGGCACTCCGGAAGCTCCTCCTCTTCTCCTTCCTCTTGCAGCACTTCTTGCTGCGGTTCCTCCGGACGATTCTCCTCGACTCCGAATAAAATGAGGTCCTCTTGCGAACCTGTATGATGCGATGCACGTGCATAAGTATGGCGAATGCATAACACATGATGCCTCATGTATGAAAATGATTAATAGATCATTTGACAGAATAGGTGCATATCTCTCCTCTACTAACAAACTGAACTCACTTACTGAGTAATGCAATCTCTCTTCTCTAAGCACTTAGAGAAGTGCATAAGAAGAGTGGCGTGCGCTGACACACACTCGTATTAATGATAACATGAATACAAGGGAGTACTACTACTACTCATGGGCAAGTATCACATTTCAGATATGGTACTTCAATGCATGACCAGTAAGTATAACTTAATTGAAAAAAATGCATAAGAATTGATATAAAAGCCATTAAATCATTTAATCCAATTACTATCATTTCATGTGAATAAATAGGATTGAACTGCGACCTCTGTCTAGACAGTTCAGAAAATTCTACAAAAATTACAGGAGCTACACTATGCTATAACAGAGCCAGGATAAATTTTTCATCATATTTTACCAAGTACAACAGCCTACACAAAAGATGAAGCTACTGGCCAGAAAATGCATATTTAACAACTTTGCATTAAGAAAAGTGTTAAACAACAGATTTCATATTTTTATCTATAACTACTTTGCATAAGAACAGTCACCAAATTACCAGGGGCCTAATTCCTTATAATTTATTTATTAAAATCATATAAGAACTCAGCCCAAAATGAAATTAAATCATATTCCAATATTTTTACACAGTAACTGCATGCAATATAATTTTCTCTGAAACTATATATCACAAAACAAGTCTAGTAAAACAAGAATCACATTTTTCAGAGCATTCTACCATTTATCATGCATTTACTTAGTTTTCAGCCATTTCAAGGATTAAATAAATCTACACAGAAAATATCCACCAAAAATGCATATCATATTTTTAAATGATAGATCTACTCAGTAAGTCTAACAAAACAAGTCTCACTCAATTTGGATCCCATTTGCACCAAAGCAATAAAATACAAAGGCATTTTAATCTTCAAAACATATAAAAGGAAAAGGGGCCTAAGCCTGTGGTTCATGGGCTCGGTCCGGTGGACTGTAAATGCGCTTGACGCGCGGGACCTCAGGTCGTGCCAGAGCCCCGCGTGTCGGAGCGAGCCAGGCGAGACGGTCGTTGGCCCGGTCGCTCGCTTCAGCCCGGTGGCGGCATTCGGGCCGTGGCGAGGGTAACTCAGTAGTGCTCCCTCGTGTCGCGGCGCACCGTCTTGTGCTCGGATTGGCCGTGGCGAGGGCAAAAGCGGCGAGGGAGCTACGGCTGGCGCTTGCCCATGCGTTTGCGGCCAGCGCGGCTCATGAGCTCGGCTCTGATTAGCGCCGCGACTCCGAGGACGCGGCGCTCGCAGTCGCGTGGGACAGGGGCGTGTGAAACAGCGCCGGAGCTCGTCGTCGGCCGCGGAGCCGCGCCGGCTTTCGGCGGCAGCGGCGGCGGAGCTCCGCCCATCGGCCCCTTTACCGAGGTCGATGGCGGCGGTGAAGCGCAGAGGCGGAGTAGAGGCGTGGAAGGCGGCTTCGGTGCTGCGCGTCGTCCGGGAGGCCAGCGGGTGGCGGTGCAGGCGGGAGCGCCGGCCGCCAGAGGTAAAGGCCTGGGCGGCGCCCAGCAGTTGCTTCCTAGCTAGCGAGCGGGCGACGCGAGGAAGGAGGAGGGAGCGAGCGAGGCAAGGCGGCGTCGCGAAATCGGAAATGCCGGTAGCGCTCCATTTCGAGCGACAGCCGGTGAAGCGGCCCGGGCAGTGGCCCCCGCTCAGCCGGAAGCCCGGCACGCTGGGCGGATCTCGCCCTGCCGCATGGCCTTCGTCGCGGGCCTTGAGCGGCTGTGCTGGACCCACCGCCGGCCGGCGGGCGCTCGCCTGATGGAGCGGGAGCGGGCCGTGGGCGAGCCCGCTAAGCCGGCCCGCCGTTTGCGGTGAGGTGAATTTAAAATCTGAAACAAAAGGACCCCTTTCGACAATATTTGCAACCAATTTCAAGAGATGCTCCAAAAATAAAAGTTGTAGATCTTTTTGAAATGAACAACTTTCTCATTTAAGGCTCATCTCAAAAATTACGAAGAAATGCTGAAATACAAAAATTCATTTTGAATTAGGGCATAAGAAGGAATTTTTCAAATTCATTTTTCTTTTTGCTCCAAATACTCCAAATCTTTTTGCAATAAATTTTGTTAAATCATTTTGAAAAGGCTGGGCACATGGATCCAAACTTGATCAAGCATTTGCAAACTAATTAATTAACTAACACTTGACTCAAGCATGAGATTAGGAATTAAAAAGCAAGCACATGAGAATGACAAAAAATGCAACTTAGGGTTTTATGCTTGATGATGCTCATGCCATGCTTAGTGATGATTAAGTTAATTAATTAGGGCCCTAATGCATGCTTAACA
>JADLZL010007694.1:0-98463 GCA_015844335.1 Chrysopogon serrulatus | reverse complement strand
TTAGCGTAACAGAATTGGGAAGAGGAATTTGGACGAACAGAGGAGGTCGGGAGAGACAAGATAGTTCACGGCAGCAGAGGAATGATTAGAATTCGAAATATTCTGTTACATCTTGATGCCTTTCTCGTGTTCTCTCCCATCTCTTATACAGCCAGGCACAGCTGGCGACTTGCCCCGGCAGCGCAGCTGCCTTCTCCTAGAGGTCAAGCCCATTGCGGTCCGCTTGTGCGAATGTTTGGACGACGAGTCCGCGTGCTGGGCTCCCTCATCTGTCGGCCCGTGGTGGACGGCCCAGCTTCAGGAGTTGTAGTCGACATACCGGCCGTGGCCGAGGTACTAACACCCCCCCTTCCTTTAGACGCCGCTTGCCCCCAAGCAGGCGCGCACGGGAACCTTTGCTTGAGTGGTTCAATATCTTCCCATGTAGCCAAAGAGTGAGGGAGGCCGGACCACTTGATCAGTCCCTGCAGTACGACGGCAGTATCAATGGCCACTAGACGCTACTGAAGAACCTGCAAAGGAATCTGAAGACCATCCAAATTGTTAGGAAGATCAGCTACTGGATATTTGGTTGGGCGGGCTTGCTTGAGCTGGGATACATGAAACACCGGGTGAATCTGAGAAGTTTCTGGCAATAACAGCTTGTAAGCAACAGAGCCCACACGTGCAACAATCTGAAATGGTCCGAAGAACTTGAACGCCAGTTTCTGATTTGCGCGTGGAGCCAGAGAGGACTGAACATAGGGCTGTAACTTGAGATATACCCAATCGCCAACTGCAAAGGAACGCTCGGAACGATGTTTGTCAGCTTGGTCTTTCATGCGGCGCTGGGCACGCTGCAGATGTTGTTGAATCAGAGACTGAATCACGGATTTGTCAGCGAGCCAATCAGTAAGTGACGACGATGGGCAAGCATCAGAAGAATCAAATCCAAAGTGACGGGGCAGGTGACCATAAAGCACTTCGAAAGGAGAGCGATCCAAGGCAGAGTGCCAGCTAGAGTTATACCAGAACTCGGCGAGGTGAAGCCAATCATACCAGCGACTTGGAGTGGCGTTCACGAAGCAACGAAGGAAGGTTTCCATGCATTGATTTACCCGCTCCGTCTGGCCATCGGTTTGAGGGTGATACGCTGAGCTCATCTTCAACTGAACCCCAGCCAACTTGAACAGTTCTTGCCACAGCTGACTGACGAATATTTTGTCACGGTCCGAGACAATTGAGGTTGGCATGCCGTGAAGACGATAGACTTGCTGCATGAATACCTTAGCAACCCCGAAAGCTGTAAATGGGTGCTTCAGCCCGATGAAGTGACTGTACTTCGAGAAACGATCCACCACCACCAAGATACAAGAGTAGCCATGTGAGGTGGGTAGCCCTTCCACAAAGTCCATGGAGATTGATTGCCAGGCTGAGGAGGGGACAGGCAGTGGTTGAAGCAGCCCCGGGTAACGTGCACGGTCAGGTTTCGCTTGTTGACATGTTGCACAGCCAGTCACAAACTGATGAACATCATTCTTCAGGCCAGTCCATGCAAACAGGTGACACACGCGACGATACGTCACTGGAACGCCCGAGTGGCCACCCACAGCCGATGCGTGCAGTGCATGCAGTACTCGAGCCTGGAGCTCCTTGTTGTTTCCCAGCCAAATGCGATTCTTGTATCGTATTAATCCATTGCGCAGAGAGAAGTTTGGAACTGAATTTGGATCAACAGCCACCTGCGCCATGTATGATAGAGTGTAACACCCCCGGTGTTACGTTAGCCTAAACCTGCCATGTCATCATCATCATTGCATAAGCATTTATCATTAGAAAACTCTAATGTGAAGGACTAAAATGAGTTTATCAATTTCTAGGGTTTGTTTGCGCTCTTTTATATTGCATGTGTATGTATACATCATTTAAAATTCCACCCACATGTTTGATTTGGTTTATAAAAGCAATCAACTAAAATCAATCGTGATGCTTGCAAGTGTTTGGCTAACCCCGGCTTACACCCTAACCAAGTTTTACAAGTCAAATGATGTAAAAGCAAGAATCAAAATTGAATTCGAATCCGAATCCCAAACCCTAACCCTAGTGGTTGTGTTGGAATTCAATTTCATTTTCAATTTCGGTGAGCTAACCATAATTAATTTTCTGAATAAAAGTTGCTAACCAATGGCACTATTTTGAAGTATGAACTTTGTACTTTGAAAGTGTACTATTGGTTGGGTTTGAAAAGTACCACAACATCATTAATTAATTGCCCAAAATTCTAATTTGAAATTCTTCTTCAAAAGCTTAAATTCAAAAGCCTTTTATCCCTTTTCTAAATTTCATCTCAAAATATTCAAAATTTGGGAAAACTCCAAAAATACAGTTTGTGCATCTCTTTGAGCTCTACAACTTTGGTATATAAAGTTTTTTCAAGTTTTTGAATAAAATTTTAAATAATTTCAAAAGTTCTTCAAATTAAAAAGTGTCCCCTTTTGAGTTTTAAACTCCAATTCAAAAATTATTTGTTTTCATGAAAAACTTTCTACATGAAAGTTGTAGATCTTGAGAAAATGAATAACTTTTATTTTTGAGATTTTCATCTTTTATTCAAAATTTGAAAGTAATTTTGAAATCCTTAAAATTAAGGTTTTGCCCTCTTTTTTGAATTTGAAATTCAAATTCAAAAATCTATTTGAAATCTGACAAAACTTCTTAAATAGAAGTTGTAGAGAACTAAATTTTGCACAATCTGTATTTTGGGAATTTTTCATCTTCTATTCAAAATCTGGGAGTATTTTGAAAAGGGGAGAAGATGAGGTGGCAAGTGTGTGCTACAAGAATGGGGGGCACCTCACCCTCACCCATGCCGGGCGGCCCGGCCGCCGCCGGTGGTCTCTCGCGGGTTCCCTGAATTCGCGCGCCGCCCACCACCTCCAACCGTCGCGGTTGCTACCTACCACGCCAACCATCCCTTCGCCTTTATAAGCAAACGACGCCGCCGTCGCCATGCTTTTTTTCTCCACCTTGCTCACCGTCGGGCCGCTCTGTCGCCGACCAAATTCGCCCACCACAAGCAATCATCGTCCAATCTGTCTTGCACACCGCCTCCGCAACTTCTTGGCGCACCTGCCGGGCCAGCCAGTGGGTCACGAGGTCGCCGGAGTCGCCCTAACCACCACCTCCTTCTCCAATCGCGACAAAGCGCCGCCGCTGTGGGTCGCTCCACCGCGCCGGTCGCCCGCCTGCCTCCGCTCCCCAACAGCTAGCGCAAGAAGTCGTGTGAGTCGCCGAGCCTGTCCAGGATGTTGTTTGCGTTGGTCTTGCATTGGCTTGGCGGGCACGCCGAGCGCCGACGAAGCCGCCGCCGCCGAGCCGCCGTGATCGCGGGCCGGCGTGTTCGGCGATGTATATGCCTCGTGTCGTACCTCGTCATGATCGGGAGAGTGAGAGGAGTCCGTTTTTGCGGTTGGTTTCGTCGGAGAGATCACCGCCGGCGAGAGCAGTCGCCGACCGCGTCGCCGTCGTTGTGCCGGTGAGAAAAGGGGAAGGGAGGCGAGGCTGACAGTGGGCTCGCCTGCCGGGGGAGAGCGAGAAGAAAGAAGGCCGCGCTGCGGAACCGGGTTGGCCGAGCCGGTTTGGGCCGGGCCGCGCGTATGTCTGTATGGGCGCCGCTGGAGAAAGCAGGCCGCCAAGGGATGGGCCGCCCAAAGGCCCGCCGAGGAGGAGGATTTCTTTTCCTTTTTTTTTGTGTTTTTCTGAATTGAATTTCATATTTTCATAATAATTTTAATTGGGCAGTTAAAAATAAAATAAAAATATGTGTGTGATCTTTGAAGAATGCTCTTTGTAGAAAAAATACTAACTTTGTTTTTTCTAATAAAACTTAATTGTGCTTTAATTTGCTCTTTAAATTAAGAAATGCCACTTCCATGATTTTTAATAATTAAAATATAAGTCCAAAAATCATGAAATTGGTTTTGTGTGCTAATTAGATGCTAATGATCTTAATTATGAAGTTTGATCATGTTTTGACTAAGTTTTGTATTATGCTTAATTAATACCTTGTTTAATTAATGTTTAATTAATTAATCATGTGGTTAATTAGGGTTTAGTTGATCCCTAATTAGCAAGTTAATTAGCGGCTTTCAACGACTGTAAAAATGGTCAATAAATTAGTAATCACCCTTAATCACTGTTAGTGTTGCTTGATTTTGGGATTGAGTGATGACCCTAGGTCATTAACCCTAATGACCTTCGGCATTTTATGTTGATTGCGTATCGTTAATCCGTCGTCGCCGACGCTAGTTATACCTTCTTAGTGCAACTATACCGTGAAGGAAAGTTGTACTCAAGATAGGTTAACAATCGTTGCATCATTATCGCATGTTCCTTTATTACTTGCATTGTAATCATGCATCTCAATCGTAAACGTGCCGCCCTCGAAGAAGGTGTTCGGCGTGAAGAGGTTGGTCCTGATCTCAGCAAAGGCCATCGCTAATCCTAACTTCGCCGAGCCCCAAGGCAAGCCCCGATGCATTTAAACCCCGCCTTGTATTTCAAAAAGCTTTTATATTGTATGTTGATGATGTGATGCATTAGGTAACAGGAGTTTTGTGATCACCTACTTTGATGCATTTACCGTACCTTGATATATACCCTGGATACCTGTTTTAATTTCGAAAATGCTAGTGCATGCTTAGCCCCTGCAGATAGCAAAGGCTTTATGAAATGTTTTTAAAGATATGATAACAAAAGTTCCCCTTGAGGGCAATTACGAAAAACCCGATGTTACTTGTTGGTATCCCTTCACTTTGATCGGGTCAAGGGTACGCAACAAGAGCATGATGATGAGTAAATTGAGACCGGGTGGAGTGACTTGCACCGGGGGGCTAGTGCCCCGTGTGTAGTGTCGCCCACTTGTGAGTCGGTTAAGCACCGCTCGTTGTCTTGGCCCTTGGATCATGAGGTTATTGGATAGTACTAGTCGCATGCTAATGGCGGTAAGCTCCCTTGTATGATCCATGCGAGGACGGACAACCGGCACGGAAGTAGCGTGTACCCATACTACGGGTATACCCGCCGACGGTTGTGACCGACGGCGAGAAAGATGGTGTACTCAGACTCGTGGCTAGGATCCGTTCGGGCAGGGAGAAATGCAAGCGTGAGTTGATGTATGTGAGATGTTTGGTCCTCGCATACATCGTGTGGCTAGGAAGCCCCAAATGGGTATATAAAGCGATTCGAATCGCCGTGTGCTCCACGATATGGGAGCCGTGATCCTAGCACCAAAGATCGTAGTAATAATGGAAGTTGATGATGGAAAGTTTTGAATCCGATACTTGGTTGACAAGTGATTGATGTAGTAAAGTAAGGACTGGCTTAGTCTCTTTTTGCAAAGGTGTCATTTGATCTTGCTAAAGCCTCACCTTGATTCCTATTAGCCAAAGATTCCCGAGTCTTCTCCCCAATTTTTGGTCGGGTAAGTCTTGCGGAGTACTTTTTGTACTGTGGTTTGTTCAACCCCTCAAGTTGTGTGAACCGCATGGACAAGAGTGCTACGGCCCTTGTTGCATGACGGTGATCGAGGAAGAGTCTACCGAGGAATAGATTGTGTGGCCTCTGGGCAGGGCACTTTTTGTTGTGTGATTGTAATAAAGTTAAGTAATGATACTTCCGCCTTGTAATAATGCTACTCGTTTGTATAAGTTTGATAAAAGTTTTGTAAAATAAGTTATTGTAAGTCTTCCGCTACTCCGGTATTTTGTATGAAAACCGTTGTAATACTGTGATGTCTCTCGTAAGTATCGATCCCGGAGGAAACGTGGGTTTATCGGGGTTCACCCGACGGAACATTCTAGGTTATATGGTACGCAAGTACGGCTGACAAAGGTCTTAAGGACAATGTCAGGTGCTTGTGGGCCATGTAATTTAGAAGGTTCTGCCACATAGAGCTTGCGTATCAGTCTGATAGCCTGCAATAATGTCATCACACCATTGTGGAATGGCTGCTGAAATAGCAAGACAGGAGGACTGGGGGTGGGGGCGCCTAGAGAGTGCATCTGCAACTCTGTTATCTTCACCTCTTTTGTATACCACACGATAATGCAATCCCAAGAGTTTGGTAAACACCTTTTGTTGCCAAACTGTATGCAAGCGTTGCTCATTGAGGTGTATCAAGCTCTTTTGGTCCGTGTAGATTATGAACTCAGCTAATTGGAGATAAACACGCCACTGCTCGACAGCAAGTAAGATGGCCATGTACTCCTTTTCGTATGTGGATACACCCCGTGTCCTTGGGCCCAACGGTTTGCCGATGAAAGCAAGTGGATGTCCCTCGCCGGCAGAGCACAAAGACCAACCCCGGTATTGGATGCGTCAGTCTCGATGGCGAATGGTTTTGTGAAGTCCGGTAGAGCGAGGACTGGGACTGAGCTCAAAGCTTGCTTTAGTGTATCAAAGGCAGTCAGATGTTCCGACGTCCAAATGTACAATGAGCCCTTGCGCAGCAGGTTAGTCAATGGCTTGGCGATAATAGCGAAGTGCCTGATGAATTTGCGGTAAAACCCAGCTAGGCCAAGAAAACCGCTGGCGTTTCGACATCACCGGCACAAAGCCAGATACAACGGCCTCAATCTTGGCAGGGTCGGCTGCAATTCCTTCGGCACTGAGAATATGGCCCAGATATGATATTTGCTGTTGCGCAAAACAACACTTGGACAGCTTGAGATGCCACTGCTCAGCTTCCAAGAGGGAGAAAACTTGCTGAAGATCGAGCAGATGTTGTTCATATGTGGGACTGAACACCAGAATATCGTCAAAGAAGACGATCACACACTTCCTGAGAAGAGGTGCCAGGGTACTGTTCATGGCATGCTGGAATGTATTGGGTGCTCCTGTCAGCCCGAACGCCATGACACGAAATTCATAGTGGCCTGAATGGGTTGAAAAGGCTGTTTTGTACTCCTCACCAGCCTTCAACCGCACCTGATGGTAACCTGCCGACAAATCCAGAATGGAGAACCACTTGGCAGTAGCTAACTCATCCATGAGTTGATCAAACACTGGAATGGGAAATGTACTTTTGACAGTGAGATCGTTGAGATAACGGTAATCGACACAGAAGCGCCATGATCCGTCCTTCTTCCTGACAAGGAGAACAGGAGACGAAAATGAAGAGGTGCTCGGCTGTATAACACCCTGCTGAAGCATCTTAGCCACTTGATTTTCGATTTCATCCTTAAGGGCAGGTGGATAGCGATACTGTCGAATGTTGACTGGCTGGGCCCCTTGAATCAGTGGGATACTATGATCATATGGTCTGGAGGGAGGTAGCTCCGCTTGGTGGGGGCAATGCATCGCAAAGAAACTCGATGCAGCAGCTGCTGAATTTCCTCAGGAACGACAGGCTCACTGTCAGCCGACTGGTCCATAGAATGTACCGCCAAGAGGTGAAGAGTCGGGCGGAGGTGCAATATCTTTCAGACCTGAATGAGCCGTCAACACCACATTGGAGCCGTGGATTGAATTTGTATCCAAATGAAGCTTTCAATCAACCTTCATGGGACTGAATTTTGCAAGCCAATCCATGCCCACAATAATATCAAAAGAGTGTAGGGGTAACACCTTGAGGGAGTGGATGAATGTATGGCCTGCCATGTTCCAAGTACAATCCGCTGCAACCTCTGAACACTGCATTAGAGCACCATTTGCAATCTGCACCCTATGATGAGCCGGCACCACTGCTAGGGGACTGCAAACAATCAACCACACGCCGATCGAGAAAGGATGATGTACCGCCGAATCCATCAAGATCACCACCGGGACACCCCGAATATCCCCGAGAAACTAAAGAGTTCTTGATCCATGAGTACCGATTACCGCATCTTGGGAAATAGCTAATGTAAGCTGCTCCTCCGATTGAACCGCACGCCGCCTTCGAGACATCATCATTCAGAGCAAACAGTTGGAGTACCTCAGTCATCGCGTGTAGACGAACCGTCGACGCGCATTTGTGATCGCGTGTCCACTTCTTTGCGCAGTTGTCACAGAGGCCCTGAGCACGACGATGGCGTCGCAAGGCACGGAGGCGATCTTCCGCCATCTTGGCGTAGGCTGGAGCCGTGAATCCGGCATCAGCAGAACCCGGGGGCGGCTGGACTGCCCCAGGTGGTGGCGGCAGCGGCAATGCCCGAGCGATGGATGCCCGAGATGCAGACGCCGTGAAGTCTCGACGATTCTCGCGGCGTCGTGATGGGTCCGCAACCTCCTCCTGTAACAGAGCCAACGAATACGCAGTATCCAGAGTTTGGGGACGTTGAACCACAATAACAGAGCGAATATCATCACGAAGGCCATCGACAAATCGTGTGGTGTAATAGAGCATGTCAATGGAATGATTGTAAGCTTTTAGGTGATCAATGAGTTCAGCAAACCTATTGACATAATCAGTAACTGTGGACTCCTGGCGAATGTGGAACATACGCCGAATCAGGATTTGATGCTCATCTCTACCAAAACGCTCATGCAACATCTTACAAAAAAAAGTGGGCCAATCAAGATGCTTAAGTGTGTGATCTACCGGATCGAATCCATCTAGTCTGCAAAGATCTTTGAACCGCATTTTGGAGACCTTAACCCAAAGTGGTGATTCGACTTCATACATGTCAAAGTAATCCTCGGCGCGAGAAATCCACAACCGAACGTTCTCACCATCAAACAGTGGAAAATGCATTTTAGGGAGACGCCCAGTAGGCCAGTACGAAGAATCGGGTGGTTTGTTTCTAGCGTGATACAGATCGTATGCTGTGCCATGGACTGGGGGAGGGTGATGCATGCCATGGATTGGTGGAGGATGATGCGTGCCATGGATTGGGGAAGGATGATGCGTACCATTTGCCGGGAATGAGTGAGGGTGGTGACCACCCCCGAACTCATCCTCCCATGGTGGCGATTCGACGCGGGTGCCTGTTGGGCCGAGCAGCCGTGGATCCAAAGCAAGTGGGCGCCGATCCTTCGCTCCCAAGATCGGGTGGACGCGAACACGCCCGGGCGCCGAGGCGGATTGCTCCAAAGACGGTCCGATCCCAATGCTTGTCCAGCTTGACCACCTTCAGCGCAAATCATCGAACAGTGCCCTCGACGTCATGACGCCAGACTCCAGCCGCGGCCAGCTCGATGGTCCGAGTCGAACGCCGTGACGATTCTCCGATGCAGCGATGCGCCGTTGAGGCGGTGTTCGGCGCCGGAGATCCGCCGCTCCACCGACTTGTCCGCCGGGCGGCCGCCGATCCAGAATCGCCGCCGCCTTGAAGAGCCGCTGCATCTCCGCCATCGCTTGCCGACCTTCAGACTCATGGCTCCGAAGTTTCTTCGCGAACCGGGTGAAGTGAGGATGATTTGGAGGTGGTGGTGGGGGGTGGTGGTGGTTTGCTCGCCAGATCGGTGAAATCCGCGACAAGTCCACGAACAACGGCCGCTGAATTACGTGAGTTCGGGCGATGAACAGCAGAAGCGATTCACGCGAACTCAACCAACCGGCGTTTTTGTTCGGATCGATGGAATAGGAGTACACCGATCGAAGATCGACTGAATCTGATACCAGGTTGTTAGCGTAACAGAATTGGGAAGAGGAATTTGGACGAACAGAGGAGGTCAGGAGAGAGAAGATAGTTCACGGCAGAGGAGGAATGATTAGAATTCGAAATATTCTGTTACATCTTGATGCCTTTCTCGTGTTCTCTCCCATCTTCTTATACAGCCAGGCACACCGGCGATTTGTTCCCGGCAAATAAGCCCTGCCTTCCCTAGAGGTCAAGCCCATCATGGGTCCGCTTGTACGAATGTTTGGACGACGAGTCCGCGTGGCCGGGCTCCCTCATCCGTCGGCCCGTGGTGGACGGCCCAGCTTCCGGAGTTGTAGTCGACATACCGCCGTGGGCCGAGGTACTAACATGCGGGCGGCGCCGGCTGCATGGCGCTCTCTCCAACAAGGCCGCCAACGGCCAGCAGCTCATCGCCGACGTGCACCTCCCCGCCCGACGATCGTGGTCATGAAGACACGTGGGCGTGGCGCCGCCGGGCGGTGGTGGCGTTTCGCCGCCGCCCAACATCATGATGACGCCGAGATCCCGGCCGACATGATCTCATCGAGGTGAACAGTGAACATCCCGGGTGGTGTGGACGGCAAGGCTGCCGACGGGCCTTTGCCGCCAACACCCGCAGCCGGCACGGGGGCTTTCAATATCATCTGGGGCACGCTTTATGTCGCGGCTCGCACGTGAGCGGCCGGGCGCGCTGCCGGAACGCACAGCCTGCCGCGGTGCGCCGACGCCGATGACCATAGCCTACCCGGCTACCCCAAGCATTCCGGCGGCGGTCGCCTCGCTGGACTTGCGAATGCAACGACGGGCGGGACAGCCACGCCTCTGCGATTACGCCGCAGGCAGCGCCCCGCGGCGACCTCGCATGGCCGGGCGCCATTGTCTCCGCTGCCGTAAGCTGCTCGTCGCGGGCGCGGCTCGCTATTCCCTCGCGCCGCCACCGGGTGCCGGGAACACCAGCGTAATGGAACGCCCTCGCGAAGCCGGCGGAGCTGGCCATCGGCTTCGCTGGCACGAACGATGGCCGGACGCGCCCGCGCCCGGCCGGGTCGCTTCGTCAACCTCCAGGCCGCCAAGCCGCATGTTCTAGAACGGGAGATGTATGTGTGCTCCGCCGGCTGCCGTGTGGGTGGCAAGGTACCATCTTCTGCAGAGCGCGGCGGCCGGTGGTGAAGCCGTGAAGGAGAAGACGCTTGAGATGGGCATGGAGACGTTGAGAGTCGGGCGGCCAAGGACACCGAGGAGGCCTTGGAGAAGACCACTGAGGTCAAGGAAGGTCTAGCTGTCGCGCTTTGCCGTCGTCGTGACGCCCGATTTAGAACTCTATAAGCAGAACTTATTCGTTTTTCCCCTTTTACTACTAATATAAAGCTTGGCGAATCCAAGTAAATGTGGGGGAAAGTTTAAACCATGGTGCAATATATGACACTGTGCTTTCAGCAATACCCCAAGTCAGCATCTATGCCCCTAAATGAGGATTTAGAGAGTGGTAGGTATATGATTAGAGGAGAGATAATGATACGTTTTTATTTGTACAAACTAGAACCTACCGCTACTTAGGATCCTATGCAATGAGTATCGAACTTAAACAATATGGGACTCACCTTGAGTCCTTATGGATGTTAAACACTCCAAATGTCTTAAGATCAGTCTTGGAAATATTCTTAGCCTAGTTTTAGTGGAGACATGTTCCACGACGTTCTCATGCGATGAGCCGCGCGATTGGGAACCGTGCAACCTTTTTTCCTCCTCGCTTGTGCCATCTCAACCTAAACGAACTCGTTCATGCACTCCTGTACCTGATACACCCCTCCTGTGCCACCCTCCCTCGCGCTTCCACGATCGACGATCTGCAGCTCCCACCACCTTGCCGTACCACCCACCTCCTATGGCCATCACCTAGACCTCGTCCACCCCTAATTACAGGGTTGTTGGCGACCAATATGCCATGACAACCCCGTTGCCGGTCAGGTCCTGTGACCATCTCGGTCCCTACCAACAACATGTCACGGTCGCTGCATTGTCCGTGTTCCATATGGCCTGTTCAAGACTTTCATGTGTTGAAAACAATATAGACAAAAATTCATCGTCACAAAACTTATTTCATCCCATGAAATTTTTATTATATTTTCTTCATCTTCATTTATACTTATACCATGTGGGCTTCATTATTTTACGGTCATAACTTTTTATTGAGTTTCCCCAAACAAAAAGTTTTGCCCTGCCACGTTGAATTTTTGGATATCAATTAGAGTGTTAAACATAAGATAATTACAAAACTAATTACATAGAATTATATTAATTTATAAGATAAGTCTAATTAGTCTATAATTTAATAATATGGTACTACAGTAAATATTTGATAGATTAATTAGGCTTAATAGATTTATCTTGTTAATTACTCTACTTCTATGCAATTAGTTTCATAATTTACTCATGTTTAATTATTATAGTTAGCATCCTGACATGACATGGGCGCCAAAACTTTTTCCCTACATCAAAAACACCCCACGTGGGCTTATTGTAATCATTCACGTTACAGTACGGTCTCAGGCGTTAGCCAATGAGGTGCAAACCCATCTACTTGTTACACGTGCCAAATTTACTAAATCAGCGATCAGTGCTTAATCACTTCGATAGTACGTTGACAATAATTGAAGAAAAAAGACCTGTGACCATACGCTGACTCAGACGTTTTCCCGTGTGGCGGAAATCATGTAAACAGTGTACGTGAGCAGTTCCTAACTACAGTAGCATTACTAGTTGGAACGAAGCAACAGTAGTTGTACGCCATGGCGGTCGATCCCCTCCGCCGTGCGCTGCTCGTGCTGCTGCCGCTGCTGGCGGTTCACGCGCCCGGCGCGACGGCGCGCGCCCGCGACCTGCAGCTGGAGATGGTGACCGCGTCCACGTCCACGCCGCGCGCGGTGGCGTCGTCGTGCGCGAGCTGGCGGCTCGGGGTGAGAGACGAACAACATCCGGGACTGGTACAGCATCCCCGCGGAGTGCCGGCGCTACGTCAGCGACTACATGTTCGGCGACCTGTTCAGGGAGGACTGCGCGGTGGTGGCACGCGAGGCCGCCGCCTACGCCGAGGCGCTCGAGCTCGCCGGCGACGGGAAGGAGGTGGGGGTGTTCGACGTCGACGACACCACCCTCACCAACCTCCCCTACTACGCCGACACCGGGTTCGGGTACGTGTGCTTGTTTGCAATATATTGCAGTGAGTGAACGAAGCGACGGCATGATCGATCGATGACGAGGGCGAGCTTGTGCAGGGCTGAGCCGTACAACGCCACCTACTTCGACGAGTACGTGGCGAACGCGACGGCGCCGGCGCTGCCGGAGGTGCTGGAGCTGTACGAGAAGCTGCTGTCGCTGGGCATCAAGGTGGTGTTCGTCACCGGCAGGCATGACTACGAGGAGGAGGCCACCATCAAGAACCTCCGCAGCGCCGGCTACCACACCTGGGAGAAGCTTGTGCTCAAGTACGTAGTACCATGGTTTTTCTTACTGATCGGTAACCGCCCGGTTTGGCGGGTTACCGACCTTACCGGTGCGGACCGGTTCGGTTCTGGACCGGTTCAAACCGGTGGGTTTTTAAAATTTGAAATTTGAATTTGAAAAAAAAATTCTAGAAAAAAATTCCTAAAAATAGTTCATGATTTATAGAATCCAATGGTGTCAAAATTTTTCAAATTTAAATTCGTTTAGTATTTATTTAGACGTTTAGAAGTTTGAAAAAAAAAGAAAAAAAAAAAAAAGAGCCGCCCATTAAGGCCCATTAAATCATGAAGGTCGAAAAAAATATACTAAACGCACTCAAATTTGAAAAATTTTGACATCATTGGATTCTATAAATCATGAAGTATTTTTAAAAATTTTTTCTAGCATTTTTTTAAAACATTTTTCATTTTTCATTTGAAAAATTTTGACATCATCGATTACCGACCCGGTAAACCGCTTAACCGGCCGGTAATCGGTCCTAACCGGCCGGTTTACCGGACCAAACCGTTTGAACTGCGGCATCCCCAAATTTTAAATTTGAAATTTGAATTCGTCCGGTTTAAACCGGTAATCGAACGATAACCGTCCGGTTACCATTTACCCGCACCGGTTTCTTTTCTTTTGCCCCGGTCGGTAAGAAAAACCTTGCGTAGTACACATTTAACAGCCGCATAACGCATATCCCAATGAATTCGTTCTGCAATATCCTAACTCCCTAGTCCCTACGCCTCTGGTCCTCTTGTTATTATCATTTTTTTTAAAAAAAAAAAATAGCTTTTTGTTCCCCGCTATGTCCACTTGGGCCATGCTCAATCTTCTGGTGAGCCTTCGTGGGCCCAAAGGCGTGCGAGGCCGCAAACACACGCCCTGGCCCTGGGCAAACTACGCTCGGCCCTGTGTCACCATCACCTTGTGTTTGTGCCTTGCAGGCCGTCGTCGTCCCTGTTGGGTTCGTCGGTGGTGCCGTACAAGTCCGACGAGCGGCAGAAGCTGGTGGACGCCGGGTACCGCATCGTGGGCAACATGGGCGACCAGTGGAGCGACCTCGTCGGCGCGCCGGAGGGCGACCGCACCTTCAAGGTGCCCGACCCCATGTACTACGTCGGCTGAATCTGATCGCCCTTGTACTTCCACAACTATGAACGGTTCCTATTTACTACGTACAGTACGTAAAATAAAATCGTGAGCACCTGTGTGCTAATAATAGCTTGCACGAACGAAATTCATGGTCATGAGGTCGATGCACGGAGCTTGTGTATTGTTATGTGTCTTGTGGTGATTCTACTGTCGATCGACCAAACCGTTGGGAATGCAGAACACTGTTCGTGCTAATTCATCCTGAGTGAAATTAATTATGTTTTTAAGGAATGTGCCTACTCATTTGACCGACAGAGGAGTTTTAGGCCCGGCGCTGTGGCAGGCAGGCAAAACAAAGAAAGGTACACTAGTATGTATTATCTCCTTGGTAATAGCCGCTCTAGCAGGTTTTTGCTTGGGATAATTAGTGTCCAAGTTCCGGCGTTTTCTTCCCGTATTCCCAACGAGTAAGAGATGATGGAACAGTCCATGATGTTCAAAGGACCCTTCAGGTTTCTGTGTTTCTAATTTTTCCATAAGACTTTGAGAGCGAATGATCAAAATTTTTTAGCACTTTCGTCCGGATTATGTTAGTGATGGAATATTTTATATAAAAAACATATATCTTTTTCATATGAAGTCAGACAGAGATAACATTTATATCAAAATTATATTATAGGGGTTAAAAAAGATCTAAATTTTATAGCTGACAACTTTTTAATTTAATATGGTTTAAATGTCCAAATATTCAATATAAGTTCTCATATCGGATTTGGGAAGGTTGATAACGTTGAATGGACACAAATTCAGCATTAAAGTTATAGTACTTTACTAGATCTACAACTCTAGCAACGGTTGGCAATGAGATTGTAAAAAAAAAATTGTAAACTGATAACAATGAGGGAAGTGTATAATTTTTTATGAAAATGAAGGGAATTTTATAGATTTGAGTTGCAATGAGGAAATTTTCTGATAAATTTCTTCCCCACCCACTTGGCCCCATGGTCAATTCAACTCTTCCCACGCCACCTCTCCACCCACAGTCCCGCACGGTGCCTCCAGCCCTCCTCCACCACGGGCTCCCCTGCATAATCGTATTCCCACCCTCCTCCGCAACTACGGACTCGGCATTGTCCTCCGGTGCCAACCGCCCAAAGAATCGGCTAGAAGATCGCCGAGCGGGCGGTGGGAATCAGCGGTCTAGAATGAGTCGGAGTCGTCTTGTTGTTGCGCCCCTTTGGCCCTTCTTTTTCTCCAGTTGTAAATTCTATGGGAGTATAAATATAGGTTGCGTCCCCTTCTAGGTTTATACATCAATAGACCGGTACAAATAATCTCTGACGACGAAATCAAATCTAGATCTATCTAATGGAAGACGTCGGCGAAGAAGATTACAACCCCCAAATATTAGCTCAAGTCATCCCCAGCAGCGGTGGCGAAAGAAGACGAAGGATTTCACACCGGCGGAGCAGAGGGCTTGTAACACCCCTGTTACGTTAACCTAAACCCGCCATGTCATCATAAGCATTGCATAAGCATTCATAATTAGAGAACCCTGGTATGTGTAACTAAAATAAGTTTACAAAAAGTTCTAGGGTTTGTTTGATCTCCTTTACATCACATGTGTATGTGTATATCACCAAACTTCACTCACAACTTTACTTTGGTTTATAAAAGCAATTAATTAAAACCAACCTTGATGCTTGCAAGTGTTTGGCTAACCCTAACTCCCATCTCAAACATGTTTTACAAGTCAATGATGCAAAAGAAAGAATCAAAATTGAAATGGGAATTCAAATTCTAACCCTAGCTAGAAATGGCTAAGTGTTGGGTTTGAACATCATTTTCAATTTTGAGGAGCTAACCATAATTAATTTTCTAAATAAAGTTTGCCAAACTTTGGTACCAATTCAAGTATGAAGTTTGTACTTTGAAAGTGTGCCGTTGGTTGGGTTTGAAAAGTTCCACAACATCATTAATTAATTGCCCAAAGTTTGAATTTGAAATTCCTTTTCAAAACTAAAAATTTAAAAAGCTTTTACCCCTTTTTTCAATTTCACCTCAAAATATTCAAAATTTTGGAAAACTTCCAAAATACAGTTTGTACATCTCTTTGAGCTCTACAACTTTGGTAT
The DNA here is from genome assembly GCA_015844335.1 of Chrysopogon serrulatus. Taxonomy (NCBI): domain Eukaryota; kingdom Viridiplantae; phylum Streptophyta; class Magnoliopsida; order Poales; family Poaceae; genus Chrysopogon; species Chrysopogon serrulatus. The sequence goes on along the minus strand of JADLZL010007694.1, from coordinate 82,163 downwards.
ATAAAGTTTTTCAAGTTTTTGAATAAAATTTGAAGTAATTTCAAAAGTTGTTTGAATTGGAAATTGCCCCTTTTTGAGTTTTAAACTCTAATTCAAAAAATTATTTATTTTCATGAAAAACTTCCTAAATGAAATTGTAGATCTTGAGAAATGGAACAACTTTTTATTTTTGGAGATTTTCATCTTTTATTTAAATTTTGAAAGTAATTTTGAATCCCAAAAAGATAGGGTTTTGCCCCTTTTCAAATTTGAATTTCAAATTCAAAAAACTAGTTTGATTCTGACCAGACTCCTTTAATCAAAGTTGTAGAGCATGAAAAGTTGCACAATTGATATTTTGAGAGATTTTTGTTATGCAAAGCACAATTTTTGAAACTAATTTCGAAAATGGAAACAAATAGGTGTCCCCACTCTGATGTTGCACGGGGGGGGCATGCCAGCTTCTTAGAGAAGCACCCATGCCGGCGGTTGACCGCCGCCGCCGTGGTAACTCTCATTCCCACCTTTCCAAGCGCCAACCCAGCTCGTCGTCGTCCACGAAGACTCCGGCCACTGTCGAGCACCCTCGGGCCTATAAAAGCCACCCACGGGCCGTCGGCATCCCTTTTCTTTCTTCTTGCTCACCGGGGCGCCATGGTTCTCTTGCCCAATTCAAGCACCACACACCACCACCGTCAATTGCCGTTGCAATCCCGTCCGCCACTCCCCTTAGCACCTTTCCGGCTAAGAAGTGCAAGCTACAATCATCGAGTCGCCCCCCACGTCATCATCTTCTTCCGTTCAGGTCAACCACCGCCACCGCCGGTAAGCCGCCACCGTATCCTCCCTCCGCCCCTTGCTTTTGAATTGTTTTCGCCGCATCGAGTCCGCCTGGAGGTTGCTGGTCACTTTGTGCCTAGCGCCACCGCAGAGGCTCCGTGAGTTTCTGCGTGTTCACCGCCATTGCCGAGCCGGGTTCTCGGTGTGCACGCCCGCGGTTCGTGGGGTCGTATGATAGCTTGTTGAGGTCGGAGTGATGCGTGAGAGTCCGTTGGTGCAATCGGTTTTCTGAGGAGCCGCCACCCACAAGGGCGGGGCCATCGGCCGCGGCCGGGCGCATCGCAGGCTCTTCGGAAAAAGGAAGGAAGGGAAGGAACCGACAAAGGGGCCGCCTGGCCGCTGAGAGAGAGAGAAGAGGCAGCGATGCTGGGCACGCCAATGTGGGCCGTATGGGCGGGCGGGCCGCCTGGGCTGCACAAAGGAGCCCGCCAAGAAGGGTTTTTGGTTTTCCTTTTTCCAATTAAATTTCCAAATCATCAAGTTTCATCTTTTTGTATTAATTTTATTTGGGCAAATAAAAATGCAACAAAAAATATGTGTGTGTTCCTTTGTAATATGCTCTGTCCAGGAAAAATACTAACCCTGGTTTTCCAATAAAATTTAATTGTGATATAATTTACTCTTTTATTTAATAAATGCAACTTCCATGATTTTTAATAATTAAAATATAAATCCAAAAAATCATGAAATTTGTTTTGTGTGCTAATTAGGTGATGATGATCTTAATTATGAAGTTTGATCATGTTTTGACAAATGTTTGTATTATGCTTAATTAATACCTTAATTAATTAATGTTTAATTAGTTAATTCCTCGATTAATTAGGGTTTAATTAATCTCTGATTAGCAAGTTAATTAGTGGCTTTCAACGACTGTAAAAATGGTTAATAAATTAGTAGTCAACCTTAATCACTTTGTTAGGGTTGCTTGATTTTGGGATTGAATGATGACCCTAGGTCATTAACCCTAATGACCTTCGGCATTTCATGTTGATTGCGTATCGTTAGTCCATCGTCGTCAATGCTAATTATACCTTCTTAGCATAACCATACTGTGAAGGAAAGTTGTACTCAAGTTAATGAAGAGTTAAGTTATTTCATCCATGTTGCCCTCGCATCATGCATCATGTCATGCATTTCATCATACTTAGCATACATCATTTCATGTACGCATAGTTCACGTGAGAGCAAAGGATCGCGATGGTCAAGCTCCAAAGAAGATTCGCCGTGATCCAACCCCGACAAGATGAATCCACGAAGAGTTTGATGTCAAGATTAATCGTTAACCTTCTGCAACGCAGCAAGCCCCGGATACATTAAACCCTTTCTTGAATTTCGAAAGTTCTTTATAATTTTATGTTGATGATATGATGCATTAGGTGTAGGAGTTGAGTGATATCCTATCTTGATGCATTTACCGTACCTTGATATACTATCACCGAAACCTGTTTTGATTTGAAAATATTTAGTATATGCTTAGTCTTGTTGATAGCATAGGCTTTACAAATAAAATGCTTTCAAAAGTTGATCACAATATCCCCGTTGAGGGCAATTATGAAAACCTTGATGTTGCTTATTGTTTATCCTTTACTTCGATCGGGTCAAGGGTACTCAATAAGAACATGATGATGAGTAAATTGAGACGCCGTGGAGTGACTTGCATCGAGGAAGGGCTAGTGCCCCGGGTGTAGTGTCGCCCACTTGTGTCGGTTAAGGACAAACCCCGTTGTTTGGCGCCGGGATCATGAGGTTATTGGATAGTACTAGTCGCATGCTAATGGCGTAAGCTCCACTTGGACTATTCGTTACTAGAACGGACAAGAGCGTGTACCCATCCTACGATGCGCACCGCCAAGTGACCGAGCGGCCGTAGAGAGGTGGAGTATTGTGCGCTCGTTCTGGTGTGGAGAAATCCGAGCGTTGAGTTGATGTACGTAAGATGGTCGATCATGCATACATCGTGTGGCTAGGAAGCCCCGGCCGGGTATATAAGCGATTCGAATCGTCGGTGCTCCACGATATGGGAGACTTGATCCGAGTCCCGGCATCGTAGTAATGAGGAAAGTTGCTGAGGATGGAAAGTTTTGGAAATTGAGATCTTGTTTGACAAGTGTTTGCTCTAGACTAGGATAACCTAGATGGATAGCTTAATGCTTAATGAAAATATCGAGATAAGAATGAATAGTAAGGATCAACATTAGTCGCTTTTCCATAAAGGTGTCTTTGATTCTTGCTAAAGCCTTACCTTGATTCCTATCAACCAAAGATTCCCGAGTCTTCTCCCCTTTTTCCGTCGGGGTAAGTCTTGCGGGAGTACTTTTGTACTCGTGGTTTGTTTGACCCCCTCATTGCAGGTGTTGACTAGTGCCGCTGACTTTGGTCATACCAATGGCTTGGCATGATCGAATATCTTCCGTCTATAAAGTTCTTTTCTCGCTTCCGCAAAACCCAGTTAAGTTTTGTTTAATCAAACTCTGATCAAGTGTTGTTATTTCTTTTGTAAAACCTTCCGCTACTCTGTTATATTTTGTATAAATAGTTGTAATACTGCAAGTTCTTTGTAAGAAGTGGATCCCGGGAGGATCGTGGTGTCATCGAGGGGTTTCACCCGACGTAACATTCGAGTTATGTGGTACACAAGTATGGTGACAGAGGTCTTAGGGACAATGTCGGTGCTTGTGGGCCATATAATTTGGAAGGTTCTGCCCCCACGTGGCTGCCATGGTGTTTATTAGGGCAGTGATCAACGACACAAAAGAATACACGGCCATGACCCAAAAGGAGGAGGAGAAGCAGCATTAAGCCCGAACAGGGAAGATTGACAAGTATGATCCCGACACATGGAAATCATGAAACGCTATGCCAGAGTCGCCAAGAAGCACCCGCCAGCGGACGGATTCGTCCCCATGATGGGGGAGTACCTCAAACTCATTGAGGACGCGGACTAGATCAATGCGATCGAGAGGAAACCTACTTAATACTATTATATTATATTCCTATTTATGTGTTTCGGCTTGTTTACGTTGTTTAGCTAAATATATGTGTGCTTAATTTTTTGTGTTCGTGTTTCTGATTGTTTTTCATGTTTCCTCTGTTTGAGTTTTCACGATAGTTGGCTAAGTCTGTACAACTGACAGAACCTGTAGCCTTTACGACTAAATGTTACAGCGTTAATCTTGAGTACGCTTGGTAATGTGGTTGGATTGATGTTAACTCAATCTCCATCTAAAAAAGGAAGGTCCATTATGAAGAAAACTTTGCTATTGTCCATAGTTCAGGGTTCAGACATGCCATCTCCTAACTAGATTTTTAGGAATCTTTCTAAATAGGCTTATGCCAGATTTCATCAGGCCTATAGGTCACATTTGATTCCTATTTGGCAGTGAGCCGCTGTGTCAAGCTCAATATACTAATATACTCCATGGTTTCTAAATTATAATTCATTTGAACTTTTCTCACGGAGAGTTAAATCATTTCAAGTTTAACCAGAATAATATTAAGAATTATAAAAATTTATGATATCAAATAGATATAAGAATCTAACAATACTTAGTTGGTGTGTCATAAGTGTTATTATTATTCTATTATATAATTTTAGTCAAATTTGACATGCTTTAACTCTCTAAAAAATTGTAATGACTTATAATTTTGATGGAGTAGAAGCTAAATGTCTTGTTGATGCATTTCTTTGCAATACGCTTTATAGATAGCCAACTCTCCCAACGATCTTGTATAGAAGCCCGTAGAAAACAAAAATCACAAAAAGAGTCCCTAGGCACCGTGCACATGAACCTTATCGGCAAACTCCACCTCCGTCCATCTCTAACACTAGGAACACCACCACCACCCAAATTTGGAGGAGCTCCGTCATATAGAAGCTTTGAAATGAACCATAATAGACACCAACACTGAGGCTAGGTTGATATCATTTTTGAAGGAGCACTAGCCAAGGACACACCTCGAGCTCCACTGACCAATGGAATGAAGCCCATCGTTGACTCACACCCTAGAAAGCTCGAGCTTGATCCACACTCGAGTCAGCTACATTGCCCATAGCTGCACCCTTGATGAAGTGCGTTGTTGGCACTGCCGCCTCCCCAGGCGATGAAACGACAGTTTGTGGGGACGACTCCTGTCCAGGAGCCGATGAAGCCAGACTCCACCTCCACGCAATCATCGCCGGCACTAGAGTAGAATGCTATAGAGACAGTAGAGAACACGAGAGGACCTTAATCCTTGACATCACCGCCGCCATCTCCGTCTCGATGCTGTCAGAAACCTAAACCTAGATCCACTAGGACCTACACCTCTGACCGGCAACCTTAGTTTTGTAGCGGGTGCGTCAAGCCGTGTTGGCATATCATGCCGAGGGGGGCTAAACACTGACGTTTGGGCCAGGCATGCACGAGCCAGCAGGGTTAGGTTGTGCTCAGGCCGGACGAAAACACCTTGCCATGGGTCATGCTGATGGTCGCGGGCCTAAGATTGACTCCAACAATAAGATGCAAAATAGGCGACCTATACCCATTATCGTCTCGCTAACAGAAAAGGTCACGGACCCAAATTTCACCACCTCCATAGAGCCCGGCGCAAGACCCAAATCCCGCCGCCTGCCTCCCTCCCGTTGGGCGCTCATCTCTTCTCCAATTCTGACACCAGCCTGCGCATGCGGCTCCACCCATGGCGGCCTCACACGCGCTCCTTCCCAACCTTGAAGACGAGGGCGCGAGCCTGCTTCGAGCACGGTGGGCCGCGGCAGCGTCCATGCATTGCGGCGGCGTCCTTGGAGCCGTTGAAGAAGCCGGCCGCCTTGCCGGATCTCGCGGGTTGGCCAGCCGCCATGTGCGAAATCGCGGCGCAAGGGCATAGGGCATGCCCTAGCCGCGGAGCCAACCCGGCCGCCCGCGAGGTCTCCGTGGGCCCGTCGCGGACTCCCCTCGGTGCGCCCCTTTCTCCCGATTCCCCCGCTCCTCACCTCGCCAGTGGCCGCTCCTCGCCGCGCCGCGTCATGGGGGCGCCTCGCCCGGCGATTTGCGATGGGCAATGGAGGCAGCGTCGGCCAGTGGGCCCACCTCAACGCCTTTGGAAAGTTTGCGTCGTGTCTCTAGAAGACGTAGTTTTGCGGTCCGAGCGCGTTCGTATGCAAAATGCATCTCTCGTTTGGGTGTTCTGTTGAAGCCGGTTTTTCTTGCTACACAAAACACTGTGCATGGTGCAGTTTGCGTTGGGGTAGCCTTATGGGTGGCTTGTTGAAGTCAGTCTAATTGCCACACCTCCAAGACATGGCAGCGGGCGGTAGCACGGAAGCACCTTGCGGTTGTGCAAGTCCGTAGCACACAGGTCTACATAATATGGATAGCAACACATCACATGGCGAGCGAGAGCGAGGAGTCCGCGGCGCCCTGGCGCCCTGCACGGCCGGCCCATACGCCGCTCGCTGTGCAGTGTGCTGTATTGGCAGTTAGCTGCGTCCAACCACTTCCGTGCCCCGCATTCATGGCGCCATTAACACATCTTCCGAGATCCATTTCTTCCCAGCTGCTGTCTCCTCTTCCTCTCTCTCTCTCTCCTGTCTCACATCGCAAGCCGCTGCCATCCAGGCAGGCATGCTCTAAAGAGAAGAAAAGAGGCTTGACATCATCACCATGACCATTGTTCGATAGTTCGTCAACCAAAAGCTTCACAGCGATGCCTGCCTGTCGACAATCACTTGCGTTGCAGGCGTGTATTGCAGCTGGCCTGATGGCCTCCCAGTTCGTCAGCGGCAGTACGCAGTCATGGACCTATGGACGAGCAATAATGCGCCAAAGTGTTGATTAACTTAAAACAACATACACAATGGCAAGATTTACCAGCCAAGAACCAACCAATATTCACCCATTACCATCGATCGATGTGTACGTTGTTACGCCAAGCCGATCGCGGCTAAGACCATCCGCACCGGGCACTGGAAAGCAAGCCGGTAAAGCATTTACCGTTTGCCACGGAGGATGGGAGCGCCGCAGCGGGGAACGCCATCCGGGCCGGTACGCGCGCTCGGACGGTATTCCCAGCGGGATACCGAGCGCACGGTATGTGCCTCCGTGGCGCGGGGCCCGCCTGCCGCCTGCCGCGCCGAGAGGGAGACCGGGGAGAGAGATGGCCGCGCCGCCGTGGCCGAGGGCGCGGGGGCGGGCGGCGCAGGGCATGGACGGCGAGGGCGGGAGGCAGAGCTCGCAGCCCGGCAGCCGGCGGCCCCGCGCGGGCTCCCCCCGGGCGGAGGCGGAGCTCGCGGCCCGGCAGCCGGCGGCCCCGCGCAGGCTCCCCCCACGGCGGAGGCCGAGCTCGCGGCCCCGCAGCCGGTGGCCTCGCGCGGGCTCCCCGCGGCGGAGGCCGAGCTCGCGGCCCTGCGCTGGCTCGCCTGCGGCGGAGGCGGAGCGCGCGGCCCCTGCGCGGCTCGACCGCGCCGGAGCCGGAGAGGAGGGGGGGGGAAGAGGAGGAGGACGACGACGCCGGCCACCTCCACCGCACGATCTCCATGGCCGCCGTCCCCCGCGCGAGCAGAGGAGCCGGAGCGCGGAAAGGAGGGGCCTGCGCCGCGGAAAGGAGGGGCCTGCGCCGCCGCGCCGCGCGAGCTCCGCGCCGCCGTGCCGCCGCGCGAGCTCAGCGCCTCCGCGCCGCGCGAGCTCGCGCTCCGCTCCGAGCGGAGGGAGCAGGAGAGGGATGCCGCGCCGTCGAGCAGAAGAGGGAGGAGAGGGAGCGGCGGAGTGGGCGAGGTGGGGAGACCGGCGCACGTGCGGAGAGAGAAAAAGGGTGGGAGAGAGGAGGGAGTGACATGTGGGGCCCACGAGTGGGTAGTTGGGATAGAGATAGATATAGAGTATGAATGGATGCGGGAGAAGTGTGTATAAAGTAAAGAATCTTGATGACCAGGACGGATAGAGGTTAAATTTAGAGTGCGATGAGTGCGGATAGTCTAATTGCATGCCCCAAAAAGAAAAAAAAACCAAAGCAAGTGCCTCGGGCAGATCACGGCACGGTGACGGTGACCACGCCTCCGGCGGCGGCGCCTGGGAGGCCGAACGGCAGGCCTCCGACGCCGACGCCGACACCGACGCCAATAGTGACGCCCGCCGCGGCGCCGCCGCACCCGGCAGGGCGCGCCCCGGGGATGCGGAGGCAGCTGAGTCCGCCTTCCCCGGGAACCCGTCGCACTCGGGCTGCGGCCGCTGCATGTCCCGGCCGGGCACGCAGTTGCCCACGAAGTCGAACACGCCGCGGCTGCCGAGCTGCCGGTCGCACCGCTGGCTGATCCCGGAGAAGAAGTTGAAGGACACGGAGAGGTTGGTGATCCGGCGCAGGTCGCACAGCAGGTCCGGGAGCTCGCCGGTGAGCTGGTTGTGCGCGAGGTTGAGCACCTCGATGCCCGACAGGCAGGAGAGCGTGCCGGGGAGGTGGCCCGACAGCGCGTTGTAGCTCAGGTCCAGCACCTGGATGCTGGGGAGGAAGCCCAGCGCCTCGGGGACGCAGCCGGTGAGGTTGTTGTTGAGGAACAGCACCTCGCGGACCCCGCCGCCGGCGTACGCCGCCGTCGGGACGGCGCCGGTGAAGCGGTTGTTGGCCAGCGTGATGACCGTGGCCGGCGACGCCCACAGCGTGTCCGGGATCTCGCCCTCGAACTGGTTGTTGTTGAGGAACACGGCGTCTAGGTCCTTGGCGAACACCTCCGGCGGCAGCTCCCCGGAGAAGGCGTTGAAGCGGAGGTCGAGGTACACCAGCGACGGGATCAGCAGCGTGGACGCCGGGAACGGGCCGGAGAAGAGGTTGTTGCTGAGGTCCAGCTCCGTGAGGTACCGCAGGTCGCGGAGCGCGTCGGGGACGGCGCCGCCGAGGCGGTTGCTGTTGAGGTGCAGGAAGGTGAGGTGCGCGAGGAGGGACACCGCGTCGGGGAGCGTGCCCCTGAGGTTGGCGCGGTTCAGGTCGATGCCGGCCACCACCGTGGCCGCGGCGCCGGCGGTCGCGGCGCCGTCGGGCGGCGCGGAGCAGTAGACGCCCGTGTAGGCGCACACATTGGCGCCCTGCCACGACGCCAGCGCGCCCCTGGGGTCCTCGGTGACCGCCGCCTTCAGCGCCTGCAGCGCCGCGTACTCCTGGCTCCGCGGGCTCGATGCGGCGGCGGCGGCGGCGCCGCCAGGGCTAGGAGGCGGCGGGGACGGCGAGCCGTTGATCCAGGAGGCAATGGCGGGGCCTAGGCCGAGCTGGGAGGTCCGGGCGGGGGTCAGCAGCAGCAGGAACACGGCGGCGGCGACACGGGCGGGGAAAGGTGGCCGCCGCCTGGTCATGGCTACGGCTACCTGTGAGCTGGACCTTAACCTCTCTTTTTGGCCGTGAGATCTGCTGTGCACTGAATGATGAGTGATTCTTGTGGGACGGTGGGGGGAGGGAGTGGGCGGAGGAGAGATGATCAGCTCAGCTCGACGACCTCCTCTCTCTTGCGGTTTGCTTCAGCTGGAAGTGGGATGTGACGGGTCATGGCCTGGGTGTCGGACTGCCTGAGATCGCGTTCGTTCAGCATTGACAGCATTGCGTGTGTGTCCTGTTACTCATGTGACGTACTCTACTACTGTAGTTAAGGTACTAGTAGGGCTGTAATAAGCCTGCAACTCCCCGGTGTAAAACCTGCAAGTGCATGAACACGGGATAACGGAACGGTTAATCTAATCATACTCCTACTGTAATTCATAAAACAGAGCATATGGTGAAGGTTCAAGAGCAAATAGTTTACACTTTCGGATAGAAAGAGCTTAAATTTTCTTTTAGGGAATTACGTACGTAACCTGACTGTTTTCGACAATGTGAAGGTGTCAATTCTGGACTCAAGAAGGCTGACCGACCCTGTGTGGCCCGACAAGCTCCAGCGTCACGGCGTGATCGTTTTGGACCTGAAGTACGTGACGACACAAGCATTTTGTTCATTCACCATTGGCAGAAAGACGAGAACGCATCTACTACGTACAAAGCTATGGATGCTAATGTTGGAAAAAGCACACACTAGTTTCCATGTATTGCATGGCGACTATTTTTTTTTCCCCTTCTTTTCCTCTTTTGATGATTGGGATCGGATGGCATGCAGACGTTGGCTGGCGTTCTATCTCAACATCCTCGAAAGCTACCAGAAAGTCCTGCAAGAATCACGCGATATCTTATTTCTTATCATGAGGCTCACCTGATCGTTGTTATTACCCAAGTGAGAATCGACCTGCGTCTCTCGTGCCTCGCTCGTGGTGTAAGCTTCGATCTTTTTGGCTTGGACGGTGGAAAGAACCAGATCAAACATAGGGTGTTTGACGGCATTATTTTAATTTCTCACCTATAATCGAAGCAAAACATGCGCTAAGACTCCTTTTTAGCATGACCCAACACTTGATCATTCTAGTTAGTTGTTGCATATAATGCATAGACATGCATCTGAGCTTCTCGGTAATAGCAAATTTATGTGTTATATTAGATTATTTCTCATAATAGCATAAGTGTATAATTTAGATTAATTTCAGTGGCTTACTTTTTTTAATAATATTTGTAATTAATTTAGACAAAGATTTAGGAGTTACTTTGTCGTATTTTTTATAATGGTACATAATATTAGAGGTGGATAACTTTTTAAAATAAACATAATAGGTCAAATGGCTTTTGTTGTTGATAGAGATTAGAGCTTCGGCTTTTCAAGTTTTATGAGAATTTATATAGTTTATATACCTTTTTCCTAAAAGCACCGCAAGTGGACTAAGCTGAATAATACGTATCATTTGTGCAACTTGATGAACAACCTAACTCTTTTAAACGGGATCTTTTACAAAGAAAGTAGTGTTTACAATTCAATCTTAGTTTAAATTTTTAGCAAATCAAATTGCAAGGTCTCTTAACAAGGTTTTGTGGAAGTTGATGTTACCTGTTAAAATTAGGATCTTTTCTTGATTCTTAGTAAAAAGTGTTATCTTAACAAAAGGCAATCTTCTAAAGCGGGATTGGAAAGGTGATGATCTTCGTTGCTTTTTATAACAACAAGGGACTATTCAACACCTATTTTTTGATTGTCATGTTAAAACATTTGTTTGGAGGATTGTCCGAGTTGCATTTAGTTTACAGCCTCTAAAGGACTTATTAGATTTTTGTGGGTCTTGGGTTGAACAAGCACATACTAATTTGGTTCTCTAATTTGGCCAGGGGCAACTGCTATTTTCTAGTCTATTCGGCTGACCAGAAATAACACGATGTTTAACAAAAAAAACATATTCCTATTTAATGTAGTGTTTAGAGCCACATCCTGGGTGTGTTTCTGGTCAATTTTTTTATAAGGAGCATAACAAAACAATAAGGAACGAGGCTTGTCTTTTTTGCTAGAGACTATAGCAATAGAGATATTTGTAAGGTGGTCTTGTAATAAGCTTAGGCCGGTGACATAAGTCGGCCGATAAGACAAGTGGTTGATTCTTGTGAAAAGAAAAATACTGTTTCGAGCGGTACCGGTAATAAGTCCGCTTATAAGACAAATGACAGGGCGAGTATTCAGTACATCAGTGAGTGTCTCAAAATCGTTTTCATTTTTTTGTGTCTTTAGTAGGAAAGAGGCTATATACCTACAATGATGAATGGTTGGGTCCCAAACAGGTCTGAATAATATTATAAGATGTGGATTTCCATTATTGATTACTGATCTGATCCGGGACCGTAAAACGGTATGTAGTACATAGCTTTTGGGCGTTCAATTGAATCAACTCCGAATTGGTGCTATTTATGATCAGTCCTAAGAAATTTACTGATTTGCGATACTGCAAGCACACGGTTCGCAGGTGTGTGAGAGAGAAGGGATCCCTTGGGAACAGTACAAAAATGAAGTGACCATCCTCTGTGTTTCTTAACATCTACCCGCCTCTGACCCTCATCACACACATCGCGTTAATTGGATTTTCCTGAAGCGCGCGTAGTCGACAGCCCACCGTACTTGAACTGTGCGTGTGGGCCCCGCTGAATAATTGACTTTGCTAAATGATAACTCTGTTTTTGAAGGTTCCGTTTGGTAAGGCTCCTCACTAGCTCTAATTTTTTTGAAAAAGTCCTAACAAACAATTTAGTAGGAGTTGTTTGGACGATTTAGCGGGATGAGCTATTTAGAGCCATTTTTTGATAGGAAATGGAAGAGACAGAGCTATGGAGCTATAAACTCCGGTTCCTTCGAAATGACTCCGGCTCCTCATCAGGAGTCCTCCGAAAACACACCCAAGTCGACTTTGCTAAATTCATACAACCACCAAGGAAGATTTTTCCTAGATTTCGGCACTCAGTTCTGTTTTTCTCGTATCACACAAAGATTAAATGTTTTATGTATAAATTTAGTGCCTATAATTAATCAAAATTGATTATCTTTAATCTCTTTATCTCTCTCACTATTTATCTAGTTATAATAATTTTCCTGATAACTATTTAGATACTCTATAATCCTTATCCAGTTCTAATGATTTTTCTAATTAATTATACTATGTAATCTCTATCTAGTTCAAATAACCTTTTCAATTACTTATTTGTGTTTTTATCCTTTGCATAGAACCTTTGTGGATTTTAAATTGTAATTAGTTAAAAACATAGCTCAAGTTATATCGGCTCTTGTCACACATCTTCTTTTGACACCATTAATTTATATTTTGTCTTTTAACTTTTGATATTATTGGTTATTCAATTTTTTTATCCACTTGTTAAGTTTAAACTCTAGTGCTCCTTGATTTTTTTATTAAAAGCAGATTCAAAGTCTTAGACTCAAGTATTAGTTACTACAATCGCGTAAACAATCGTTTCAACCTGCACCAGGACACTCAAGATGACAAATTTTATCTATGCAAGACTTATATGTGTCATATATAGAAAACAGAGTTCTTGAAAATACATTAATAGTATTAAATAATCAAAATGCGTAAACTTAACCAAAGTAACAACTTTTAGACAATTATAATTTAAAATAACAATTATTAGTGGTATGTGATTACCAAAAAAGATTGTTGGAAGATGAGGACAATGCTTGGGACTTGGAATCTGCACTCATCTGCATATATCAGGCATAAGATGCTTGGTTGTCGCTCAGCTTTGTCATTGGACTGCTTGTCTGATGCATCCTCCAGGCCAAAAGGGAGACCAGAGAACATATATACTCTCTCAGTTTCTAAATTCTGTATTGCCTTGAAACAATTTTTTTATGACTATACAAATTGATTTACTAGAGATGGGGAGAGTTCGTCTCTAGTAGAGTCTTCACCACAAAGCCATCATCAGCGTGTTGGTCTGAGACGGCATCCCAATTGGAGGCATTCATCCGCTTCATAATACAAATACAGATGGATGTGAGGATTCTAAGAGCACAAACAGATGTCAGAAACCGGCATTTTTACCATGCATGCTAAAGCTCCATGCTCCGTGAATTATAAGGAGTGGGAAGCCTGAGTGAATATTTTCTTCCAGACTTTTGACTTGCACTGCGTGCAGTGCAGATACAACATTTTTCGCGAACGATTTCTCGGCCGTCTTCACGAGCCGCAGTTGACCTGTTGGCCTGTTGGGACTAGGGAGAAGAGGAGATGCGCCTACACGAGCAGCAGTGCAGCCTGCACAGCCTGCGTCGGGCGTCGCCTGTCCACCATGCGTATCGCTGAAGATGCCATGGCATGCATTCCTGCCTACTGCTTCCTGCATCTGCATGTATCTGCAACCTCTGGGGCTCCATGGGACGTGCCGGATGGAACAGAGGCCGGGACCTCTACTGCCGGCCTGCCGCCTGCTCAATTTCTTGCTAGTCTTTTGGAAGCTAGCGAAAAAGGCAATGACTGATTGTACTACGGTAGTCCCCATCATGGCATCATCAGCCGTTCCTGGCCTGTCCTCGTAAAGGGACCTACTAGGTATACTCGAATATGGGCCATGAAACGTTTTGTGGGCCCATAACTCTACTTATAATCAAGCGGAAAAAAGTCTTTTTTTCTCTCAACTTTCGCAAAGTCTGTTTTCTCTCTTGGAGGGAACCAAAATAAGGGTCCTCCCAACAATTAGGCCCAAGAAACGCAAAAACTAGGCCACACAAGAACAAAACACGGCTGCCCGCCAGCCGCACTTTTCACTAACACCCCCCCGGCCCACATTGCGGGGACTTCAAACAAACGCTAACTTTCCGCCCGTCCAAGCCTCCTTCATCAAAGCCTCGGACGAGTTCTGTTTTTCCGCCTCGCCCCGAGCCTCCCCCGAGGCCTCCTGGACGGGCGTCCCACTTTTCCGACTCCGCCCCGAGCCTCTCGGCCGAGGCCTCGGGCGGCGCCCGCCTCCCGTCCCGACCGAGCCCTCCTATTTGAGGCCTCGGACCCGGGCACTAACGCTCCCCGCCCCGAGGCCTCCCCGAGGCCTCGGCCAGGCACTAACACTCCGCCTCGCCCGAGGCCTCCCCGCAAGCGGCCTCGGACGAGTTCCCGCCTCCGTCCCGACCGAGGCCCCAGCGCTGGGCCTCGGGCGACATCGCGCCGCATCACTGGTCAAAGACCGACCATCGACTTGATGTATATCTACCGCCCGCCTTCCCACAAAGGATCTCGTCGGCGACGCTAGCCCCCAGCGGGATGGGAGCCGTCCCGGCACCACTACACCTCTGGCGCCGCGCTCACGGCTCACGCAATCCCTACGGTGGCGGCCAGGCTCGCCATTGTAGCGTCATGATGACTAACCCCCCCGAATAGTCCCATCGAAAGTCCAAATACGGAGCATGCCGCATCCCGGGCGAGCCACCTGGCCGCCGCTGCCACGGCTGCCGGGTCTTCGGTGCCCCGGCCCATCAAGACCCGGGCTTCCGCAGCCGGGGCGGTGAAGATGGCCCCAGACGCTATATCTCTACGCCGCCACGCCTTGTATCGACAACGACGCCGCGGGCCCTCGGGCCTCCGCCGGAGCGTGGGCCAAAGCTCACCAGAAGAATGAGCCGGGCCACGGTACACAGGCACGCTCATCATGACGCCCACGCCGACCCCTGCGAGAGACAGACGTCCCCTCCTTCCCAAGAAACGAGGAGCCGACTCCACGCAGGCGGCGCCCGCCATCGGCAGTCTTGGCGCCGTGCAAGACAAAACCGCCGCCCTCACACGGGGCCTCGGCACAAGGAGAGGGGGGAGCCCCTAGGCCTCGGCGGGGATGAGGCGGCGCCCACCACCGTCTTTCCTATTCAAACATTTGCTAAAAAGCCCGTCCCTCTCCTTCCAGGCTATAAAAAGGGGACGGGGGGTCCTTCCGGGGACAGAGGAATCCAAGGAAGCAAGTCAAGCAATCTCCTTGGCAAACAAACACACACACTCACTCATCTCACACGAGACTTGGGGCGGTTCCCTCTCCCACTTGCTTGTACACCCTACCTCACGGGCACCTTGGTGCGAGGATAATACAAAACCTTCTTGTGTCCTTCTTGCACACCATCCGGGGTTGGGAGCACGCCGCGTAAATTCACTCGTTGGTACTAGGACCACTAGTTTTAGCACCGGCGGTTGGCGCGCCCGGGTAGGGGCTTGTGCGTGCTTTTCGCTTTCCTTCCCGCCAAAACTGCGGAATGGCCGAGCAACATTTCGGGGCGGATTCCCGGCCCTAACTCCACTCCACTCCGGCCGCTGGAGCAGGGGACCCCGATCCGGTTTGGTGAGCTTGAGTTCGTGTCAAGCTGGAGTCGATGCGACATGGAACTTCTCCCGGCCGGAGTCCGGGGAACCTCGACCCGGGCTCGGTGAACCTCTTTTGCCGGCCCGTCGCGGGGAGGCGCCCAGGCCAGCGTTCCCGCCGGCGGCGGACGCACCCGCGCGCCCGGCGGTATGGAGGAGGACCTTGCGGCGTTAGGTGGGCGGCCAGCCCGCCACCATCGCCACCACGCCCGGCCATTTGGCACAGTCAGCAGCTGCCCACGTGCGCAACGTCGTCTCCACCGACATGGGAGCCGGAGGAGGCGTCCACGCCGTCGTGGCGCTCACGAAAGCGCCTCGGCGGACATCCCCCACAGATCCATCCACGCCTATGAGGAGTACACAGTTGGCGGGGAGGAGCGGCGGCGCCACTGCAGCGGCGCTACATCCACCCGTCCGGCGCTACCTCGAGGACCGCAGGCCGGGGGGTTCATTCGGAGCATGCCTTCGCTTTCGGCTACCCGGCTCGACTCCCAGGGCGACATATGCGATCCGGCTCGTGAATGCTTTCACGTGGAGATCGGTGAGCTTCGGCGTGGCGGCAATGGCAACGACAGCGGCGACCAGGGCCGTGATCCCGAGGCCCGCGAGGGGCGACTCCGGCGGGCGCAACCCACGAGGACCCCTAACACATCCCGGCCTCGGGCCGGGGGGCCCTGAACTCCGGCACATCACGGGCCCTCAGGGGCCGGCCAGAGCTACCGGCTACCCCTCGGAGAGCCACGGCGTCCCGCTATCGAGCGGATTCGGGAGCTTGGGGAGCAGGCTCGAGCACGACCGTCGCTATTCTGACGGAGATAGAAGCGTGCGAGCATGCCCACCGCGGCGCACGCGCAATCCTAGCCCCGCCGCTTTCGTCGGCACGCAGCGTGGCGTCAGCGAAGGATCGTCAACGGCGAGGGGTGGAGAAGCGTCCCCCCATCTTCCCACGCCGCAAGTCATAACGTCGCGGCGGCCGCCCCTCCGATCCGGCCGATGCGAACCATCGACCCGGAGGGAGCGGATTCGAGATGATCCGCGAGATTATCTCGAGACGGCTATCCGGCCAGGCTCAAAGCTCGGCCTCCGGCAGACGGACACCGAGGGATGAGGAGGACGGAGCCCCACGACGCGGCGAAAGCTTTCGGTCCATCGGGACCCATCGCGAAGAAAGCCGATCCGCGGCGTCTTTCGGGGCGACGCGGCGGCATCGGCGATGGTGGCGCACGCGCCGCGTCATCAACAACGCCGCAAAAGGAGGCCGGGCCGGGCCGATGCAACCGCCCGGCCCGCTTGAGGGCGGAAGCGCGATAGCGGCGAGGACGCGGCGATCGCGATCCTCGGGGCAGCGCGCCTTGGCCGGGAGATCCGCTAGCCTGACAGGTTCCCCCTTCCGGTTCCGACAAATCGCCAATCTTGCCAAATACTCGGGAGAAAGCGAACCCGGTTTGGCTCAACGACTGGCTTTGGCATGCCAGGCTTGGCGGCGCGGGGCGATGACCCGACTTATCATCCATAACCTTCTGCTGCACTTAGGTAATTAAACACGCGCTTGGTCGAGCATCTTCCCGCCCGCACAATCCGCGGCGGGGTCCGAGCTAGTCGGGGTTTTGTGGGAAATTTCAGGGGGGCACATGCGATGCCCGGGAATTCGTGGGATCTCCGCGCGTTCGCCGCCCGAGGCCCGACGAGCGCTACGTGACTTCATCGGGCGTCTCGAAGAAGTGCGGAGGCGCCCAACGTGGCCGGCACTGCCATCATCGGTGCATTCCTTGGCGACACGACCTCAAAGGAGCTCGTCCACGAGTTGGGCGGAAGATGCCGACCACCGCCAACGAGCTGTTCGAGGTGGCGGCGAACTTCGCCTCCGGCGAGGGCGGTGGGAGCGATTTTTTCGGCGTCGGCGGCAAAGGGAAGCGGAAGGAGGACAATGCCGGGGGAGGCGACCCGCGCCCCCCCAAAAACAAGAAGAACAAGCACAAAGGGAAAAAGGGCAAGAAAGAGGTGGACTCAGGGGCGATATCGTTGCCACGGTGACCATAAGACCCCAAGGCCCCCGGCCCTGGCCTTCGACGACATGCTCAAGAGGCCCCCGCCTTTCCACAAATTCCCCGTCAAGCACACTATGGGGGGAGTGCAATTTGGCTTGTCGCTTCTATCGAAGCTTCCCCCACACGAGGACAAGAAGAAGAAGGAGGGGGAAAACAAAGGCAAGGAATTCCACGAGGTCCATGACGTTTTCATGGTCATCGGGGGGATTTGCCGGCGAATCTCACCTCGCGCCAAATCAAGCGCGGCGTCGAGAGATATTCTCGGTGCACCCGCCACCCCGCAGTACCTGCCGTGGTCGCCCGACGCCATCACCTTCAGCATCGACGACCACCCGCTCTCGTGCCAAGGCCGGCGATACCGCTCGTGGTCGACCCCATTGTCGACAGCGTGCGGCTCACCAAGGTGTTGATGGATGGCGGAAGTGCCCTTAACATCCTCTACTCGAAACCCTCGGCTTGTTGGGGATAGGCGCTCACGGCTTGGCCCGGTAGCTCTCCCTTTCGGGGCGTAGTGCCGGGTAGACGCCTTTGGCCCCCTCGGGCTGATCGACCTCCCGGTCTACTTTGGGGCGCCATCGAACTTTCGCAAGGAGGTCATCACCTTCGGCGTGGTTGACTTTCGAGGAACCTATCACGGAATCCTCGGACGACCAGCGTATCACGAAGTTCATGGCCGTCCCCAACTACACTTACCTTCTCCTCAAGATCACGGGGCCCTAATGGCGTCATCACCGTTGGCTCCTCCCTACGAACACGCGTTCAAGCTGCGGCGTCGAGGCGGTCGAGCACGCTGAGGCTATGGCGATCTCAGAGGCCCTCGACACCAAGCGTCACGCCCGGCGCATTCGAGCCATCCGACGGAGTGAAGGAGGTCCCGCCCGGACCCCGCCTCTCCATCCCCGGCAAGGCGGTGAAGATCTGCGCCTCCCTCGACCGAAATAGGAAGTTGTGCTCGTCGACTTCCTCCGGCGCAACGTCGACATCTTTGCGTGGAGCCCCTCGGACATCTTAGGGCATTCCGAGGGAAGTCGCCGAGCACTCCCTTGACATCCGGGCGGGTCAAGCCCGATGAAACAGCGTCTGCGCCCGATTTGACGAGGAAAAGCGGGGCCATTGGCGAGGAGGTGAACAAGCTTTTTTTGCGGCCGGGTTCATCAAGGAGGTGTTCCACCACAGTGGTTATCTAACCCTGTCTTGGTTAGGAAAAAGAGTGGGAAATGGAGGATGTGTGTAGATTACATTAATCTAAATAAAGCATGTCCGAAAGTCCCTTTTCCCTTACCACGTATCGATCGGATAGTCGACTCCACTTCGGGGTGTGAGCTCTTATCCTTCCTTGGCGCCTATTCCGGCTACCACCAAATCAAGATGAAGGAGTCCGACCGGCTCGCGACTTCCTTCATCACCCCCTTCGGTATGTCTTTGCTGCGTGGCGATGCCCTTCGGGCTCGAGGAGCAGCGGGGGGGCCCATATCGGCGGTGCATCTTTGGGCGTTTTCGGAGACCACATCGGCGAAACCGTAGAAGCCTACGTCGGCGACATCGTGGTCAAGACCAAGGAGGCCGACAACCTCATCTCGACCTTGAGGTCGCATTTCGGTGTCTCAAGGCCAAGGCGTCAAGCTCAACCCGAAAGTGCGTCTTCGGGGGTCCCCGAGGCATGCTCCTCGGGTTCATCGTCTCAAAAGCGGCATCGAGCCCAACCCGGAGAAGGTAAGCTGCGGTAACGAGCATGGGGCCGATCGAGGACCTGAAGGGTGTGCGGCGAGTCATGGGGGCATGTCAGCGTCTCTAAGCCGCTTCATCTCACGGCTCGGCGAGAAGGGCACTGCAACTCTATCGCCTCCTAAGAAAGTCCGAGCACTTCTCACGGACCTCCGAGGCCCGGGGAGGCCCTCGACAAGCTCAAAGCCGCCCTCACCGGGGGCCCCGATCCTCGTCCCGCCCGCCGAAGGGAGCCCCTCCTCCCATGCGTTGCTGCGACAACGCGGTAGTCGGTCGCGGCCATCGTCGTCGGCGGCGGGAGGAGGGCCACACCTGCCCGATCCAGAGGCCGATTTACTTCATCGGCGAGTGTTGTCGAGACCAAGATCCGCTACCCGCAGATCCAAAAACTGCTCTCTGCGGTGGTCACGACCCGGCGCAAGCTCCGACACTACTTGACGCTCACCCCGTGGCGGTGGTCTCCTCCCTTCCCGTTGGGGAGATCCTCCAAAATCGGGGAAGTCTCGGGCGGGTCGCCAAGTGGTCCGTTGAGCTCATGGGGGAAACCCTCTCCCTACGCGCCAAGGAAGGCTATCAAGTCTCAAGTCTTGGGCGACTTCATCGCCCAGTGGACCGATACTCGATTACCGCCGCCCGGCTCGGGTGGAATCTTTGGTTGATGTACTTGACGGGTCCCCGATGAAGGCTGGGCAGGCGCCGGTCTCCCTCTTTGTCTCCCCCCTCGGGGTGCACATCCGACACGTAATCCGCCTCCACTTCCCGGCGTCAAACAACATGGCGAGTACGAGGGCCTACTCAACGGGTTGAAGATCGCCATCGAACTCGGCATCAAAAGCCCTTGATGTCAGGGGACTCGCGACTTGTCATCGACCAGTCATGAAGGACTCAAGCGCCACGACCCCAAGATGGGCGCGTCTTGCAAGGCGGTGCGCCGCCACGGAAGACAAGTTCGAGGGCCTTGAGCTCAACCACGTCGTCCCGGGTACAACGAGGCTGCCGACGAACTTCGCCAAGATCGCCCATTTGGAAGAGCCCGGTTCCCCCGACGTCTTCACAAGGGACCTCACGGCTCCCTCCATCACACTTCGTGAGCGAGGGAGGAGGCCACGGAGAATAGCTCGACCCCCCCTCGGGGGCTGGGGGAGATGTCCAAGGTCACCTCTGCGGCCGAGACCCCTCGGACTCCAAGGCGTCCTCGGCGTCAAACCCCGGGGTCATGGAGATCGGCGGGGGAGGATCCGGAAGCCGACCCCAAGCCGGGCCCCGAGAAAGCCATACCTCGATTGATCGTTCGGGGAACCCTCCCGAGGACTTCAATCAAGCCCGGCGCATCGCGAGAAGAGCAAAGTCGCCGTCGTCATCGAGGGGCGACCTCTACAAACGAAGCCCCTCGGGGTCTGCGGCGATGCGTCACGGTCGAGATGGCCTTGCCTGCAGTTCGCAAAATCCACGCCGGGGGTGTGTGGCCACCACGCCGCTCCCGCTCCCTCGTCGGCGCTTTCCGGCGGGGTTCTCTTGGCCAACCGCGGTCGGCCGACGCCACCGGCGTAGTGCGCACTGCGGGGTGCCAATACTATGCTCGTCGGGCGCACCTACCGGCTCGGGCACTCCAGGACCATCCGATCACATGGCCCTTCGCCGTGTGGGGTTTGAACTTAGTAGGACCTCTCAAGAAAGCGCCCCGGGGGCTTCACCCATTTGCTTGTCGCCATCGACAAGTTCTCCAAATGGATCGGGCGCCCCGTCACCAACATTCGATCCGGCGGGCGGTGCTCTTCTTCACCGACATCATCCACCGCTTTGGAGTCCCGAACTCTATCATCACCGACCCACGGCACCCGGTTCACGGGGCGAAGTTTAGAAACCTGCGACAACCACCGGATACGCATTGTGCGGTCACCGATTCGCGCACCCGCAGACGAGCAGGCGGGTGGAGCGGGCCAGCGGGATGATCTTGCAAGGGCTCAAGCCTCGGATCTTCAACAAGCTCGACAAGTTCGGCAAAAGGTGGCTCGAGGAGCTCCCCTCGGTCCTCTGGAGCCTCGGGGCGACAACGAGCCGAGCCACGGGGTTCACGCCTTTCTTCTGGTATACGGCTCAGAGGCCGTCCTCCCCCACTTGACTTGGAATTTGGCTCTCCGAGGCTCAAGTCCTATGAGGAGTGGCGCAACCGATGGGCTTGGGAGAACTTCATTTGGATATGCTTGACGAGGCCGGGGGCGCTGCCCTCCTACACTCGGCAAGATACCGGCGGTCCCTCCGGCGCTACCACGACCAAGCGGGTCGAGCCGAGACCTCAAGGAAGGCGATCTGGTGCTCGTCTCCGCCAAGACAACGAGGGGGGCGCCACAAGCTCACGCCGCCTTGGGAAGGACCATTCATCGTCGCCGAAGTCCTCAAGCCGGGCACGTACAAGCTCGCCAATGAGGACGGAGAAGTCCTCAACAACGCTTGGAACATTCAACAGCTACGTCGCTTCTACCCTTAAGTTTCTAAGTTCCTACTTATAGTTGTACTCCATATTTCTCAAAGAAGAATGAAAAACACTTTTACAATTTTACGCAAATAAGAAACATGTCCGAGGCCCTCGGGGGCTGAGGACCTTAACTACTTTACACCGCCTCGAGCACGAGCGAGACTCGGCTTTGACCCATCAAAGTCGAGCCTCCCTCGGGGGGCTAGACAGGGGGGAACTCCCTCCTGAAAGGCACTCTGCAAGCGCACCTTTTTGTTAGTCATTTTTCGAACATTTTCGTGTGGTCCTCTCGAACGCTTGGAAAAAGGGTAACGGAGGGATTACTCGAAACCTAAGGCTGGTTGAGCTACGGAGTTGCTTACGCCCATGCGCTCTGACACTCCTACTCACTTTGCCATAGGGCGAGGTACCTCATGCTTTGAGGAAGGGCTGCTCCAAGCGTCAAGGGCGGGGGAAAGCCACGAGGCATGCCACCCCGGTGCTAGGGGTGCCTGCAGCAACCACCCTTGACTAAGGACTCCCCAATGTGTCCTGCGAGGGCCCCTAATCTAAGTATGCGAGGCGAGAAACAAAGGCACGAAAAGTAAGCGAGAAAACGAGAAAACAAATCATAAGGCCTCGTTGGGCCCCACGGTACTTGTCAACCGAGACACAATAACAAAAAGCTAATTAAGTTTTTTTTACATGGGCACGCTCGGCCCAACATGCGAGACTTCATTTGGGGGAGTCCGACCCCACTTCTCCCCCACAGTGGCGGCATCCATGGCGTCGGTGGCGTCGGCTCCTTCGGCGGCGTTAGGGAGGATCGCCGTGCGGAAGTGCCCGACCAGCGCGATCGTGGCCCCCCTTCAGCCAGCTGGCGGCTCGTCGAACACCTCCCTCTCGCGACCCTCCTCGTCCTCGGCGACGACGAGCCCCTCGGAAACTTTGGGGGAGGTCGAGGTCGTAGTGGGAGAGGGTCATCGCCAAGGTGTGCGACACGCCGGTCCGAAGGCCGGGCCCGAAGGCGGCGTGGGCCTTGCGCTTCCACCCGTCTGGGCAACGCCTCGAGACGGCCCAGTGATCTTCTTTGCCGGCGGACTTCGCCCGGCCTCGACCCAGCTGTGCAAACGGCTCCGACCTTCTCCTTCGGGGCCTCGAGCTCGCCTGCCGAGGGAGTAGGCCGTCTGCCTTTGCACCGAGGTCCGCTGCTTGCTCCGGCGACTTCCTCCTCGGCTCTACATCCGCCCGGGTCGGCCTTGGAGCTGGAATGCAAGGATGCGACTGCCCAAAAAAACGACAAAGACTCACCTTCCGTCCGCACCACCTCCTCCGCCACCTGCGCCCTGGAGCTGGATGGCCTCATTCGGCGCTTGCCCAAGCTCGGCCCGCACCATGGTGGCGTCGTCGACAAAAAGCCGGTGATCGATGTCCATATTCACCGGGTTCTCTGTCAAGGTCCCGATGGTGCGGGAGGCTCTCGGCAAGCGCCGTCCTCATCGCCTCCTTCTCGGCGCGGGAGCTTGTCGAGCTCCTCGTTCCGAGCGGCCCGGCTCGGTCTTGCGGTGGTTTGCCTCCTGTCGTTGGAGATGGAGGCGCCTCGTCGAGGCCAGACCGAACCAGAGAAACTCGATTTCTCCGGGACGCCACCGCCCGGGTCCTACAACGATCGGGACCAACGGATTAGCCGCCTTTGGGCGCTCATGCCAAGGTTAGGCTTCAACCACAAATGATTGTATTACCTTCAACAGGTCGGGGAGGTCCACGGAGAAGATCGGCGAGAGCCCAAGCGGGTTCTTGGCCGACTTCATATACTTATCCGCTGCTCCCACCGGGTCGACTCCAAGGCGTCGTCCGGCCGTGGGCCGGCCGGTCCTCCGGGTCCCGGCCGGTCCGACCCGGACAATCTGTGGCGGCACGTTAAATTTGGAGGACCCCTCGGCGGGCGCCGCGGTCGGCGACCCCCATACGGTTGCCGCTGAGGAGGTAGCATCCGCGACGACCACCTCTTTCCCCCCACTAGCGGCGGTCTCCTCCTCCGAGAGGATCTCCACCACCTCTGCGTCGGGCGCGGCTTAGGGGGGAGCAGGCGCTCGCCCCCTCCATGACCACGTCGCCCGGTGGCCATCGGGGCGGCGCCGTCACGGCTTCAGCGGCAGCGGCGCCGTCCACGGCCTCCACAAAGGCGCCGCCAAGGCCTCGCCAAAAGGCGCGCGGCCCCTCCCGTCGAGGGAAGGATGGCTCCCTCGCCGAGGGCCTCGATCACCGCTTCCTCGGACGCCGCCGGTACCACCGCCCGGGGCAACGGTGGCGCCCCACTCTTTGTCAGCCTCGGTTGCTTGCGCGGAGGAAGCGGGGCAGGGGCGGGGCCGTCTTGCGCTTTTTGCTGCGGTAGCAAGAAGAGTGGGTCTTCAAAAAGAAAAAGAAGAGGCGGCAAGACTAAAGGACAAACACCTACACGCGGCCGGTTGGAGCGATCGGCTCACTTTGGGCCGTGCTCGGCGGGGCTCGGATCGAGGTGTCCTCGGCCCGCGACGACTCGAGGGTCACGGGCACGAGGCGCCCGCCGCCGGCGCCGCCGCCTCTTCGGCCGAGGCCTGCGCCTCACCCTCGGCGGTCCTCCCCGCCGCCTCGGGCCGTTCGAGGGCAGGGACCGAGTCGCCCCAGACGGGGCAGCGGCGTCGGATGACTCGGGGGAGGGGCCTCGCTCCTCCCGGGCAGTCACGTCTCCCGGCCGCCTCGGGAAAAGCCTCGGCGGAGTGAGGCGGCGGGGCGGTGTCCTTCAACGGCCACGGCGCCCACTCCCTTTCTTCACGGGGGCGTGCGGCCAAGCCAAAGAAGTCTGTAGTCCTCCTCCTCCTCGTCATCCTCATCATCGTCATCGGCGCGCCGGTGGTGTCGGAGGGCGTCGGCTCCCGGGGAGCCCCTCGTCCTCTGCCTGCGCCTCCGCTTCTCGGGCGCGCTTCTCACCCTCCCTTGCGGATG
The DNA here is from genome assembly GCA_015844335.1 of Chrysopogon serrulatus. Classification (NCBI taxonomy): domain Eukaryota; kingdom Viridiplantae; phylum Streptophyta; class Magnoliopsida; order Poales; family Poaceae; genus Chrysopogon; species Chrysopogon serrulatus. The sequence goes on along the minus strand of JADLZL010007694.1, from coordinate 57,426 downwards.
TTCCGGTCCTTCTTCTTCTCCTTCTTCTTCTTCTCCTTCCTCTGCTCCCCCGCGATGGCCTTGTTAGCCTCTTTCACCGCGGAGGCGGGAGGCTTCGGCGCTCTCAACTTCCCGGCCGGTCCCTGCGAGGAAAAGAACAAGGTGAGGTTAAAGGGGGAGATGCGGGCATCAACGATACAAGCACAATCAAAGGAACTCACCACGGAGATGGCGTCAGGGTGGGGCGCATCGCGACCACTGTAGAGGAGGGAAGGGTCGGTCACCGTCGCCGCCTCCTTCGTCCGCTCGACAACCTCGTCGAACTTCGAGGTCGACGGACGACATCCTTGTCCCAGCCAGGGGGGCTCCTTTCCTGCATGTCGAGCAGGGAAAAGCCGCCTCGACATGAGGCGGGGACTCGCCGTTGGTGGAAGGCGGCGATGACGACCGACGCATCCAACCCCTTACGGGTCGGCATCTTCAAGGCCCGGAACACCTTCTTCGGCCGGAGTGGTCTTCTCCTCGATGATCTCCTCCCTCCACCTTGCGGGCTCCGCCTCAAACACCTTCCCGTGAAAGCGGGCGGTGTGACGGAAGTCGTTCCGAGATAGAACCACTTCGCGCGCCGGCCCGCGGTTGGAGGAGGCGAGCCTCGTCGGGATGTAGGAATCCCGGTGGCGATTCCGACTTCTGCGATGCAGCTCTCCCCTCCAGCGGATGGGCATCCTCTTCCCCCTTCCGGCGCCCTTGAAGTAGAGGACGCCCTCGAAGAAATAGAGCCGAGAGAGATCCCAGTGGGGCTCGACTCCGAGGTATCCCTCGCACAAAGGCGGCGAACACCGCCGCCACCGCGTGATGGAGTTGGGGTTGAGGTTCTGCGGCTCTCAGGGCCATAGTACTCGAGGATGGCCCTCAAGAACCGGCCCACCGGCATCCCGAACCCGTTCTCATGGAACGTCGTGAAGCTCACGACGTACCCCCTGGCGTGTGCGGGGGCAGTGGTCGGCCGGGCGAAATCCACTCGGCGAGGCCTGGTCGGCCTTGGGGCGGAGAAGCCCCCCGGCGCCGCCGCGGCTCCGGCGGCGTCACGGGCTCGTTTCCCACTCCTCCGCGCCGGCGATCTCGGGCCTCGGCGCCATGGCTGACGGTGGGCTAGGGCGGGGCGCAGGTGGTTTCTCTCCTTCTCGCTCCCGTTCCCTCTCGGCGGCGCTGGATGCAGATGGCGGCGGCGGAGGAAACGAAAGCGGGCGCAAGGGTGAGGAAGGCGAGAAGAAAACCAGACGGCCGCCCACATCGGTATTTATACCCAGAAACCCTAGTCGGTTCACCTACCCACATTTAATGCACGATCGCGCCCGGGATTTCCCACTCAGTACACGTCGCACGGAGACCCAGGCGCAGGAGCACGAGCGGCCACAGCCACACGGCCCCGCGGCCCCTCACGCACGATGCAGAGTTTTTTCTCCACATAAAATCCCGGCACACGGAACCCGGGGGACTGGCGCGGCGCGCGGCTCGGTGGCAGCCGCAGCGCCGCACATCACATCCCCAATGGGACCCGCAAGCACGCGCCGCGGCAACTGCCCGCAGCGGAGAAAAGGGCCCGCCACCGCTTCGCGCTGGCGCCCACATCCCGCCAGCCACCCGAAAAAGCGCCCACGTCCCCCACAATAGCGGGGCGTTCACACCAGCGCCTCCGCCCACAGAAAGGGCCGGGCGACGCAGCCATTACGGCCCGAGGAGGTACGAGAGCTGGCCCATCTCGGGGTTCGACGCCCCTCAAGACAATCGAGTCGGGGCAGCTCGGGCGGCCTCATACACGACATAGCCTGCCAGCGGGGGCCGCCCTGTAGCATCCGAGGCCGGCCGCAGCGGCCGAGAAAGGGGGATCCCGCGTGGGAGAGCACCGAGCCCTCGGGACCCGGCGGCCGGGACCCGAGCCCCCGCCTCGGGGACACACCGTGCGAGCTCTTATGGAACGCGCCTCGGGCCCGGCCAACCCCCTAACGAGCGGGGCACAGGCGTTTCACTTGGATCCTCCCGTTAACGGCTCACCGGATCTAGTTGCGTGTGACACTCGTCACCGGCGGCGCGACAAAATCCACCCTCCTCCCTGCGGAAGGGATGCGCGGGCGTTCGAGGTTAACGGCCAAAGTACCTCGCGGCCGCCCCACGCCCGAGCGGGGCTCGGGCTACCCCGGCGCCAGCGGCCGGAGTGGGGAAACGTCGTCTAACCACGCGTCGTGCCCCCCTGACGAGCCGACGGGCCGGGGGACTCGGCAAACGACAAAAAACACTGCTGAAACATATAAGCCCTCCGGAGAAGCACCCACACTCCTCCGAGGCCTCGGGGGCTACCCGGCGGGTGTGCTCGCGCCGCCCCACCGGAGAAACGATCTCGAGGTGAGCGCAGAACACCCCTCACCAAGCACGTCACGAGCCCTCGAAGGATCACTCACGCCCCCGAGGCCTCGGGGGCTGCACCCACCGGGTGCGCTCGCACGCACCCGGCGTAGGGGAACGCCTAGAGCATCTAACGACTAGCCCGGCAGGAACTAGACAAAAAGCATGACCTCGGCCTACGAGCGAGTGCTCCCACTCCTTCGGAGGCTCGGGGGCTCTTGTCGGGAACCAAAATAAGGGCCCTCCTAACAATTAGGCCCAAGAAACGCAAAAACTAGGCCACACAACAAAACACGGCCTGCCAAGGCCCAAATAAGCACTACACACTAACACCCCAGAGCCCACATTGCGGGGGACTTCAAGCAAACGCTAACTTTCCGCTTTGTCAAGCCTCCTTCATCAAAGCCTCGGGCGAGTTCCTGTTTTCCTCCTCGCCCGAGCCTCCCCCAGAGGCCTCGGACGGGCGTCCACTTTTCCGACTCGCCCGAGCCTCACGGCGAGAGGCCTCGGGCGGCGTCCGCCCGTCCGTCCCGGGGCCGAGCCCTCCCCGTTGAGGCCTCGGGCCGGGCACTAACTTCTCCGCCTCGCCCGAGGCCTCCCTGCCAGGCCTCGGGCGGGCACTAACACTCCCACCTGCGCCGAGGCCTCCCTCGCAGCGGCCTCCCGGACGAGTTCCCGCCCTCTCCGTCCCGACCGAGCCCCGCGCTAAGGCCCTGACGACACGCGCCGCATCACCTGGTCAAAGATCGACCACCGACTTGGCGTATATCTACCGCCCCGCCTTCCCACGGATGGCCGGTGACGCTAGCCCCTCGGCAGGGATGGGAGTCCGTCACCACTCTGCACCTCTGCGCCCACTCACGGCTACACCAATCCCTACAAAGAAGCGGCCAGGCCTGCCATTGTAGGGCGTCATGATGACTAACCCCTCAGCCAGGTCCCATCACGGGAAGTCCAAATACGGAGCATGCCGCATCCCGGCGGAGAACGCGGCGCCGCCTCAGACGGCGGCCGGGTCTTCCGGTGCCCGCCATCAAGCAAGCACCCGGGCTTCCTGGCAGCGGGGCAGCGGAGATGGCCCCGTACGCTGTATCTGGCCCTCAGGAGCCCGGACCGGGAGTGGGCCAAAGCTACAGCAGGCCACGGTACCTGGGCACGCTCATCATGACGCCCACGCCGACCCCTGCAGAGACAGACGTCCCCTCCTTCGCCAAGAACGAGGAGCCGACTCCACGGAACAGCGCCCGCCATCGACAGTGCGGCGCCGTGCAAGACAAAACCGCCGCCCTCACCCGGGGGCCTCGGCACAAGGAGAGGGGGAGCCCCTAGGCCTCGGCAGGATGAGGCGGCGCCCACCACCGTCTTTCCTATTCAAACACTGTACTGAAAAGCCCGTCCCTCTCCTTCCGGCTATAAAAGGGGGGGACGGGGGTCCTTCCGGGGACAGAGGAATCCAAGGAAGCAAGTCAAGCAATCTCCTTGGCAAACAAACACACACACTCACTCATCTCACACGAGACTTGGGACAGTTCCCTCTCTCCACTTGCTTGTACACCCTACCTATAGGCACCTTGGTGCAGGATAATACAAAACCTTCTTGTGTCCTTCTTGCACACCATCCAGGGTTGGGAGCACGCACGTAAATTCACTCGTTGGTACTAGGACCACTAGTTTTAGCACCGACATCTCTAAACTTTAAAATCAGACAAACAAGCTTCCTTAACTTTTTAAACCATGCACTTTACCTCCCTAGAGTGGTTTTGATGGTGGTTTTGCTACAGTGACAGTGGTTTTATCTTTTTCTTTTTTTATTTATTTTGGCTGAATTTTTAAAAAATTATAGTAAATTAAAAAATTCATAAAATAGAAAATCTAATTTTGTTGGACTCCAAATGAGTAGTCTCCGCAGTGAACATATGATATGGTATGTTTTAATACGAAGTTTTTGCTAGTATTTTTCTTTTTTATTATTTCATCTGAATATTTGAAAAATCATAGTAAATCATAGAAAAATAATAAAATAGAAAATCCAATTTTGTTGGACTCCGCATGAGTAGGTCTACAAAGTGAATATATAATATAGTATGCTTTAGTCAAACAAAATAATTATAGAAGTTACAGTTTATAAATTATTTTAATTAATTATAAAAAGTATAGATCAAAATTTACAGCAAAGAATTTTGTACTAAAGTATATATATCATATTATATGTTCATTTGTAGATCTACTCATGTGGAGTCTAAGAAAATTAGATTTTCTATTTATGATTTTTTTGATTTACTATGATTTTTTAAAGATTCAACCAAAATAAATAAAAAAAAAGAAAAAGACTACCAAAACTTTGTACTAAAGCATACCATATTATATATTCACTATATATCTACTCATGTGAAGTCCAATAAAATTAGATTTTTCATTTTATGATTTTATGATTTATTATGATTTTTTAAAAATTTAGCCAAAATAAATAAAAAAAAAAAACAAAACCACTGTTACTGTAGCAAAACCACCATCAAAACCACTGCAGTGAGGTAAAGCGCATGGTTTAAAAAGTTAAGGGAGGTTGTTTGTCCGGTTTTAGAGTCCAGGGAGAAAAAATAGATTTTCGTGAAAGTTGAAATAAGAAAAATAGACTTTCAGTAGGTCCTAACTGATCTCAGTGGGCCGCCTCCGTTTCTGTATGAGTATGACCACTCCAACAGGCCATGCACTGGGCCTAGTTGCCTGCCAGCTCCGCCCACCAATGCCAGATAGCTCAACTCCTCATGAAGTTGTAAAAAGCTTGGCCCATTTTCACCGGCTCCAACTAGTAACAGATTATAATAAATTTACTAATGACTGCAAATTTCTCGATTCCCCATTTGTTTTACAAGATGACATAAACATATACTCTCCCTGTTTCAAATTATAAATCGCTTTGATTTTTTTGGTTTATCCATTTTACTATGTATCTAGACACATTATTATATCTAGACACATAGTAAAATGGATGTACCAAAAAATTCAAAACGACTTATAATTTAGAACGGAGGGAGTATCAATTTGTGTCAATAATGATGAGCTAGCTTTTTATTTTTGCGAGCTTGGCCCACTTTCACTAACTCCAACTAGTAACAGATTATTTACTAAGTAACAGATTATTTACTAATGACTAGTAAATTTCCGTTGTTTTACAACATGTGGTCTAACGTTATTTCAACTAAACCAATACAATTCAAGGCCCACAATAAATATTAGGTACAATAAGGAACAACCTCAATACCTCATACTCCCTCCGTATTTTGAATAGAGGACGTTCTGTAGTTGAGGCCGATTGCACGAAAGGAAGACGTTCTGGAGTACGAGGCAGAGCATGGATGCGACTACCCCAGCCCATCCACTAGACTTCCCACGCCTGCTCGACTTCCCCTTCCCACGGTAAAAATTCTGGGCGCAACGTAAAAATACCACAGCTCCCAGGTCTCAAACCGCAGACCTCTAGCGTCGGGACGCGGAGTCTTTGCCGACCCAGCTATGATGGATTGTTGTACAGGTAGCACCCTCACCTGTATCCCTTAGTAATCGTACTCATGTCCTAAACGTCATCTAATTAGGATACAGAGGGAGTATGTGAAACTGAGCGGAAACTAATTCAGTAAAAGGGATGCCTATTGTGTGCATTTATTTGGAGTTTAAGAAAGATGAAAGGCGAACCACACGACAGCGTGTGCGTGGTGGCATGGGTTTGGGCTCGAGTCAAGTGACTAGGTTACAATATAAGTGGTGCTGCCCTAGAGAATTCCATATTGCAACCAGTAGTGTTGGAGGAGGATACTATCTATACAACCTTAAGACGTACTGTGGAGCTGCCACTCATGAGTGGGAATGAAATGCAGCCTACTTGTTTTCTGATTACAGCAATGTTGCTGCAGAAACAGCCGCAGCTATAGTAGAAAAAAAAAATCTGCAGCTAGCGGCGCCATAGATAGATATAAATATTAGATACTGCGTGTGGAATGTATAAATATTAGATACTGCGTGTGGAATGTATGTCAGACACAAGTAAACGTGAAGTCCTTCAAATTTCCCTACTGAACTGATGCAACGTAGTCTTGACTCTTGAACTCATTTGTATGCAGTGAAATTTATTGAAAGCTAGCAGGAAGATGAACCTTGCCTTGAAAAGATTGTTTGGACTCTTTGGAAGGATGAATTGAATCAAGAAATTTGCAATGACAATGACCCTTTTATGATTTGTGCTAAGAGTCCTTAGTGTTGACGGTCACTAAGTCTAAATTTTATACCGTCAACAATGGCTCTTGAAAAGGCAATAGTAGACTAATAGAGGTTATATCGACAAATTCCACGAGTTTTGTTGATTTGTGAGATTTCCGGGGATTTTCGAGAAAAAGCTAAAAGAAGGATTTTAATGCAAATTTACCACGAAACTTAACCGCGACGCAACTACATCACCGATGGTTCAGAAGACTCCGAAGACACCCGAAGAAGCGGGGCCCGCGGCCGCCACCAGTGGGGCCGGCCGGCCCAACCATGGGGCGGGGCGGCGCCCCCTTCCGAATCTTCCTCCCGCCGCCTAGGGTTTTCATCTCCACCGTTGGCTACGTCGGTTTGATCCTATGGCGTGCGTGTACTCCACCGGGCTATAAAAGGAGGGGTAGACCCCCCCTCAACACACCAATTCATTCCTCCTGCTTCATTCGTCAAGAGTAGTCAGAAGTTAGGGTTTCTAGAGATTAGAAGTAGAACTCTAGTTCTTCAAGTTCTTAGTTTAGTCGTCTAGCAAGATTCAAGTAGAGATCGGGCGCCCGCCGATTCCGAGATCTGTCTTCTAGAATTTGGTAATTTTATCTTGTATTTCATTATGACTTTGCTCTACTTTAATATATTGCTACTTATTCAGTTCTTAGTTTATTCTAGTTGCACATTCGATATAGATGTAGTTTATGATGATTATTGTTATATGATCGTAAAGCGCCTGATTCAATACTCGAGTGGGTCAGGTGGTGCGCATTATGTAGACGTGGTGTCTAGATATATTGTATACCTACGGAGGCACCCCGATGTGCCGGGTCGTGTGGTAGTCCGCGCGGTGACAAATGCGTTGGTTTCTTTGTAGTCCACCCCCCGTACGTAGGACTAGCCGAGCATGGTCGCGAAGGAGGTGACCGTTGTGTCTTAATATCCCCATTAGTTGATGCTCCTTATGATGTCTTCTGATTTTATTGCACTATAGATGAAAATGTGTAGCCTGCGTAGGTCTGTAGACTTTGTATTAGCAATTACATAGGTTTCTTTATTTCTAGCTGAATCTCTAGATTGCTTTACTACATTAGAGAGTCTCTATATTCTAACTCTGGAATACCATTTATCTTAAGTACTCATTTATCATTTATCGTTCTTGTTGACTAGTTATTGCTAAGGCATTGGTGTATTAGGTTATGATAGGGTTTATCCATTTATTATTCTTAATCCTTAAAAGTTCCCCCTCCTAATAAGTAGAATGCTTTGCTTTATCCTTTTGGCATAAAAATAAATCAACGATACTCGAATACTTCCTCGGGTGAAATGCTACAACGGGAGAATTATCCGTGGCGCTTGCGGATATATTCTATTTAGAGTCATTGCGTGTAGATTATTTTTTATCCTTGGTTTTTGGCATCATGTTAGGGATGACAACTTAATTTGAAGTGATGTTAAAAATACCAACACTTAGTTAAGATGTTTAGTTTTCAAACTATGTAGCTTTTTATTTGTATTATTGTATTTGAAATTTGAAATTGAATGTGGATGATCAAAGTTATAAATATGTGCCATTGGATTTTGTATTTTTGTGAATTTACGTGTCACAAATCTTTATTCAATAAATATAAATAGATGCACCAAATCTAATATCAATGCAATAGATTGTTTTGCATGAACCTATCATCAATGCAATAGATTTTTTTTTGCATTAGACCTAACGTCGATGTAATAGGATTCATTGTAACGGACCAATCGGCGATATAAGTATTTAGTATTGCAGCAAGCCTAATGTCGATGCAAAAGGTTTTATTGCATCGAACTTAATATCGATGCAATATGGTCTATTGCACCAAATATTTCCGTTGCAATAGACACACATGGCTGATGCAATAGAGACCACGCATCAAAATGATTTTGATATGCAACATCTCTTTTGCATCACAACGATGGTCGATGCAAATAGCACCTCTTGCATCGGTCACTGCAAACCGATGCGACAAGGCTATTGCATCAAGATCTCTTGCATCGGCTCGCATCAAATGTGCAAATGATGCTATAACAATTTATTGCATCTATTTTGGCCCTATTACATCAAAAATTTGCCGGTGCAACAAAAACATTTAGTAGGATCATGCACTAGTTCGTATAGCGCTCATCTATTTGATCATATGATGAGTAGTAGGTTGTGTGTAGGCGTGGTGCCTAGATGCATTACTTATCTGCGGATATCCCCAGTTGTGCCGGGTCATGAGATAGATCGTGGATGTGACAGATTCATTGAGTCCTTTGTAGGCCCCCCGTACGGTGGTTTGGTAGAGTGGAATTGTTAGGTAAAGAGTATATTCGTATACATGAGCATCCTGTACTCAGCTTTTCCTGTTCATGGCTCCGATGTGTTTGAGAATCATAGTAGTATTACTTAACGATGATTATTAGATGTATTGCACTAGTTGACGTAGTTTTGACATGTAGTTAAATACATGAGTTATTTCTCTACATTGTTAAATAACATAATGATGGATTAGTGTTATTATTGATGACTGAGATTTATCACTTATATCATTTATCTTGTGATTTATCCCTACACCTACATCTCTTATTCATTGCATATCGGTAAAAATATAGATTATCGGTTTAGCAACCTTTCCAGGTAAAAATATAAATCTATAACCTAAAATGTAAAATGCTGCAATGGTATAATTATCTGTCCGCTTGCAGAATCATTCTTTCTTTCTATTTATTATTTCTGCCTAGTCACATAAAATGATAGATTAGTTTAGTACCATTTATTATTCCTAGCTATACAATTGGGGATGACAACCTAGTTCCATGCATAGGAGTAAAGGTAAGAGATAGGTGGCTAGTTGCATATGATAAGTTAATCAGTACCATGTATCTTCTAGTGTTGTTATAACGATGATGCTAGGAAGTACCAACACCCAATCAAAGGAGTGGTTGACAACATCGTGCCGGCTGAGCAATATTAGGGAGCCCCTGAGCCTTGGGCGCTCAAGGCATCTACCTCTAGCCTGGGCCTTGGATGGCACTAGGTGTAGAGGGCCAAGAATTAGGCTTAGACTCATGTCGATCAGGAGCCTGAGGCTCGAGCAAGTCCCCAAGCTTGACCCCGAGCAGAGGCGGAGAGTGTGCTTGGGCTCGGTCTAGTCCTTGGCCAAAAGGTGCGTGTGAGCACACCTGAGAGGTGTACCCCCAAGCCCTCAGGCGATCTTGGAGGGATTGGTCGAGGGTTTTCTTAGTCAGGAAGCATGTGTCCCAAGATTAACATACCCCTATTTTAGAATCTCATCAACTAGTAAAATGCAATTAATTTCTACTGCAAAGCTGTTAGTTTCTACCATTAGTATATGGCAGCAATATCTTTGTGTTTAAAGTTGTATTTCTTACTAATAAATACTGAAAGTTATTATATCTTGGTACATTAGGAGATAAAAAGGTGGTTTAAAACATTGACCCTGAATTAGTAGTTCAAATTGTCACAGACAATGGTTCATACCATAAGAAACCATGTGAGAAGCTCATCGAGGAGTACAGTCATATTTTCTAGCAGCCATGTATTGCTATCAATTTCATGTTGAAGGACATCGACAAGTTTTGAATGGTTGCTAAGGTTGTTGCAAGTGCTAAGCATGTCTAGGTTTGTGTACTACCATACAGGGCTACATGATGAGACGAGAAAAAAGATTGGTGGGCAATTGATAATACCCAATGCTACTCACTTTAGAACTGTATTTATATTCATCAATATTTTCCTTAACAAGAAAGGAAATATCTAAGCTTAGATGGTTTCATAAGATTGGAAGAAGAGAGTACTATGAGTACATTAAAGTGTGTCTAGTAAGTTTTACATAGTGGACGGTATTGAAGTGGGTAATACATGCATTGAGACCACTTTACTTGGCTATATGTTAGCATCAATTATAATTTATTAGAGTGAGACCACTCTAAATGGAGCTGTAACTTTTTCTATCAAATTATCGAATCCTTTTTCTTGTGGCTAACTTCCAATCTCATATTTGCATCTGATTGATGGTTTCAGTTTGGAAATGTACTGTTTCACAATGTGTGACATCTAGTGGCTGTGAGAGAAACTGGAGTACTTTTGCACTAGTGTATAAGATAGCATATGACAAGTTGCACAAGCTCACATATGTCCATTATAACTTGATGAAGGAGCATATCCGAGAGGAAAGTGGATACCAGAAGAAGGACAAAGTAATTGATCCATGTGCTATTATGTTAGAGATGCTACAACATTTGATGTAATTATTGCTTCTATATGTTGATTGTTATGTATTTTCATAAATGATACAAAGATAGTAATGGATCCCTTACCAGATACAACTATTAATCTAACTCTCACATTAGACTAACTCCATTACTACCTTAATCATATTACTCACTACTGTTCATGAGAACATGACACTATATCAGTATTTACTCTAACTCCCATATTAGACTATCCTACAAGATACAAAGGTAGCAATGGATCTCTCTACTTCTTGGACTAATAATGTTCATGTATTGGACGTGAGGGGTAGCCCTATTTATAGTAGTGGATGTGGGCCATGAATCCAAGTGCTTCCTACCTCATCCTTTAGATCATATATCCATAAGATGGAGGGTATAGATGCCTCACACTTGTGCTTCTATGCGTGTTAACTAGATGAAGGCGGGGGAGAACGTTGAGCCAGTCTGGCCACCAAGGGGGTCCGATGACACCCCCACATTAATAGGCGGGCCCTCCCACACTTTGTGGAGAGGCTTAGTCCACCCTCCATGAATGTGTTTATGCTGGTGGGTCACTTGGGATACTTATAGTACATGATGTGTGGGCCCTTTAATCCTTGTGAATTGCATATGCGTCGTCCAAAGAAAACACTCTTCTTTCAATGGTTTGGAATTGAGCCAAAGTGTATTTCTTCTTGTTTTCACAAGGATTGAGGGCCAAGAGCTGTGTACTGGGGTTGGCGACCCTAGGTCACCCTCCCCCCATGGTCCCACTTTTTGGTAAAAGTTACATTATGCACAAGAATACTCCAATACAAGTGGAATTTATTATTTAAACAAAATATGCTCATGAAATGCGCATTTCCTTTTATTCCGAGGTATGTTGACTGTGTTTTCAAGATGTAAAACCATGTCATTTTCATTGTCAACACCCACCCACACCACCACACCAGCACACCATGAGAAACCATGAACCAAAATAGAAGATGTTGCCCCACCACAAGTAAATACCACATAAAACATTTTAAACAACAGGGTGGGAAAAAAGTGTTGTTTGGTTTGTGCAACAGTAACACAAATGGAAATGAAATTACTTCATTTTCATTCCCTTAAGGTAACATGCACAACTTTAATTTCATTCCCTTTATCTTACAATGCTATATCCAAACAATACCATAAACATTTGCACCACATCCCAAAGTGTTAATATGACTTTCTCTCGTGTACTTTCCACGATGCGTACTTGTCTTAACCTCTAGTAGTAAATTTCAGGTGATCATGCTTCCTAAACCAAAACAAATTCATCTTCTCCATACATAATACCAAGGGGCAAAGCCATTTGAAGCCATACCAACCAGGATCTTAGATGAGCGAACATTTTTTTCGGTTATCCACACGATAAGATTAGAACGCTCTTTTTTTCAGGTTATCCATACTATATGATTAGAACAACTCGATGTATTGTGGATAGACTCTGAATCATGACAAATCACCTTTAGATAGATTTCAATGGACAGCCATCTCCCATGTCAAAAAGGGAAGGGGAAAAAAAGTGAGGATGAATGACTTTCTTACACTAGACAACGATCGCGAGAGCGACTCCGCAACTCTGAATGAGCGAATGCAGAGAACGCTCGACAAAGTTCAAGCAGGCTCTGTTCTGTTAGAATATTTTAGTTTATGCGTCGTTTGCTCCATGATCAGTACTGCTACAGCGAAATGTCTGCATACTGGGAACGAACGAACACGTAGACATGGCATGGGTGGCAACTGATAACAGCCGATAGAGTTGTCATCAAGAAAGATAGGTGGGAAACCTGCTGAGTCATCGTTATTATGGCCTATAAAGATAAACATTGCAATCCCAGAAACAAAGAAAGAAACCAACAAAAACATTGCAATCCTCCCATTCCTTCCTTGCTGTCTGATTCAGTTATGGATCTCTGGATCTGCGAGTTAGCAGCGAAAAACACTGATTTTGCTTCGTAACTGCATCTCATCTGAAAGCATAAGAGACGTTTATCCTCATTTTTCACAGTCCAGAGCAGGGACTGAAGTGAGACAGAGCAGTGGAGAGCAGGGGACGCAACTGAAGCATCGATTATGGAAACTAATAAATCATCAGTTCATCCAAGAACCGAACCCAACATGAGCAAAGTACTAGTGATGAATAGGTGAGATGATGATATCTACAGACCCTGCACGGCCCATCGATCGGCCATTGGTTCTGTGCTCTGTGGTAGCAGCAGCTGCATACTCCGAGCACGACACCAAACACCACATGATCATGATTATTCAACACGAGAATCGAACTGACACCGGAATGAAACTAGTAAAAGGACTTGTTGGTTCTTGCTGATGATGAGTTGATCGACAGGGCGGGCGGGCCGAGGCGGCGAGGCCTACTCGTCGTCGTCACCGTCGTCCTTCTTGGCGTTGGCGCCTCCCTTGCGGCCGCCGTTGCTGTTGCCTCCGTTCTTGGAGATGAGGCCGAGGTCCTCGTCGGCGTAGCCGTCGGCGCCCTCCCAGGTGAACTTGCCGCCGCGGCCGCCCTTCTTGGGGTCGCCGCTCATCCCGGTGGCCGACTTGCGGTCGCTGCGGTAGTCCGCGGGGGCCTTGTACGGGTTCCGGCTCTTCTTGCCGCCGTCCATCTCGCCGATTGGCTGGCTGCTGCTGCTACTGCAAGACTCAAAGAGGATGAAGAGGAAGATTGGGACTGCGAATGGAAAGAAACTGCTGCTGGCCTGGAGTGGATGGAGCGCTGCTTGTTTTGGGGGATCGGGTTTTGGGAGGGGTTTATTTATAGACGGAGAAACCAGGAGGAAGGGGATATGATTGATTGATTGATTGGGGTTGGGGATTTTGGGGGTTTGCCCGGTCAAGATGCTGATCAAACCCACCACCCCGGCAACGTGCAGTAGCAGAAGATAAAATTTGCTCATCTTTTATTTTGGTCATCGAATCAAGGATTCAAGGTACACTACGTGGAGAAAAGAAAGAGAGGAGGAGCTGCTTGGCCTGGAGTGTATCAGTGTACCATGGCTCACGGTGTGCTTGGATTACTTAGGCCTTGTTCGGTTGGGCTCCAAGTTCTAATTTTTTCCACTCTCTCTCCATCACATCAATTTTTACCCATATATGGAATAAATACTAAATAAAAAAAATAAAAAAATTTAGTTATAAAAACTAATTATAACACAGTACCATGGCTCATGGTGTGCTTGGATTACTTAATCTAGACTAGATGCTGCTTGGTTTGTTTCAGTTTATTAGATGTGCAAGCGAAAGACGAGAGAAGAGCAAGCTGAACTCGTAAAGGAAAAAAAAAAAAAGGTAATTACAATGTCAAACAATCTTACACGTTGAGCTTGAATGGCTTTGTGCCAAACACAAATGGGTAGCAACTTTTCTCTTCTCTTTGTGATTACACATAAATGGCGTTGTATCGATGTCAAACAAGCTCTCTATTTGCTGGTTACAAGAAACGACCCCCCACCACCCCCCCCCCAAACTAAAAAAGGTTTCCAGTTGGAAAAGGTATTTTGTTGCATCATCTATTAAGTTTCCGTTCGTTTCTCATTGATCTTGCTCGTATTCAATAACTAAGCGACAGGTTTAAACAAGATCAAATGGTGCGATGAACCATTTGGTTTTCCTTGAAATAAGAAGAGAAATCCAAAAACAAATGAATCCGGACCTTTTTGTTTTTCTTCTCTCGCTTCCATTTTGCATTCTTGTGTTGAGATGATGAAAAAGAAAGGGGGAGAAAAATCCCCTGTTACTTGGGGCTTACGGACGCTGGAGGTCGGCCTTTTCTGGTCACACTCACAGACTGTAGACCGAGACCGTCGTGTAGCATAGTAGTCCCTATCACCTTCACCTGTTACTTGGGCCTTACGAAGGCTATACTAATCGGTTGTTAATTAGTATTATTTGAAAGCTTGGTGATAAGTTTTGACTTGGATGCATAGTTCAACACTCGAACCAAAGGTAGTATGCAATTACATTTACACGTGGTCGTGGACAACAAAATCTTCCGGCGCTAAAAGAAATGTATTATTTGCAGACTTGGCACCATTTCGTTGGGTTCGCCGTGCGTTGTTCTTGCTCGGGAGGAAGCAGACGGGAAACCGGAGGATTTGTTCAGTTTATCATATAGCCTTATGACCAGCACTACCGGCCGGCTTTTTCTTGAAATGGGGGAAGACCTCAAAAAAAAAAAAATTCGGGGACTGCACTGCACGGCGGAATCAGGGAACGGGCCGCTGGTACGGAGAGGCCCCACGGTTTTGGTAGAGGAATCGGCCGGTTTGCTGGTGGCCGTGGTCCGGACGGCACGGGCAGAGACTGCCTGGGCAGGGAAGGCGATTGGGGATAAGATCAAGCGGGTCCGGGCGCCGGGCGGCATGGCATGACACCGGCACATGCTGACATGCACGCACATGGCAGGGACACCAAGGACGGGCCGGCCGGATCAAATCAAAACTGAAAATATTTGGTCGCGTCACGCCCGTCACGTGGAAGTCTGATGCGATCGGGTTCACCATGACCATCAATCACACCCTGAAGTAGAACACGTACTCCCTCCGCGTTCTGCACCTTCCCTCTATTGAAAAAAAGGAAGACGTTTTTCTCTCCAGCCGGTGGTGGTCTAGACGCAATTGCCCTTGTCTCTTCCATCTCTCCACCGCGCATTGATGCAGGCGCGCCTCGATGTTCCATCCGCGCCTGCCTAGAATCTCCTCCACGCCGCGCTGCTAGCCAATCATGTCATCCGCAAAATACTCAAAACCAAAAAAACTAGGGATAGCAGGGCTCAAACTTGGACTGTTTTGACTCCAAGTCGCTGCGCTAGCCACTAGAGACCTGTAACTTTCTTAGAAATAATGAAGCCGCCGTGGTATTAATAGGGATAGACAGGGAATACTATACCCTTATTAATCACTCCTTGGTATGCTAAATCATGTCCAAAACGTCTTCTAATTACGATATGGAGGGAGTACTAGGTACTCGCTTCCCTCTCTCACCTGCAACTGTCCGGCGACGGAATCCAAATCAATTGAAAACGTGTACTACATCTGGCAAAAAAAAATATGAAATTTTAGATATAATTTAAAATTTAAATAATGGCGATTACATTCACCAACGTCCCAATTAGAAGACGTCCAGAAAGATGTCACATTCACCAAGGTAGATGCAAAAAGACCCTGGCACCCCTATTGGAATCTTACATGACGGACGTCTAGAGCAGCATCAGGCATCTTGGGAGCAGCTCCGGCTTGGAGCCTCCTCACAGCGTCTGTTTCTTTTCGTTTTTTATTCATAGTGGACGACAGGATTGACATGAGTTGATGGATGACCTGTGCTATGCTCTGCTGGAGTAGGAGCTACCTAAGATAAAACGTCTTTCTTTCCGATACTTTTTTCAAAAGCTAGAACGTCTTCTAATCTGGGACGGAGGGAGTATGTTTTCAAATAAAACTTATATGGTATTATAAATACTACACCATACTAGTAAACTTATATGGTATTACATAATACTCCCTATGTCCCGCTGTCTGTGTCGTTTTAGCTTTTGATTGAATCCAGCAGATACTTGATGAACATGGATGGAAGGTCAGTTCAGATTCCTAGCAGATGAAGTGAACGTGGACACTGGAATACTACTCCATCAACGAGTCTCCGCGGGGCGGAGGGAGTAAAACACAAGCATTGAGTACAGACAGCAAGACAAAGCCACCGTGTTGTTGGGCTTCTACTATTCTGGTTTTTTTCCTTGATTTTTCATGAAAGGCCTATTGCTACGATCTTACTCACCGTGTCATCATTGCGTTATAGGTGGGTTTAAAATGAAAGATACATGATTCTATTTTTAGATCAGCAATATATAAAGGAATACTCCTATATACTTCCTCTGTCCTGTTTTAGTTGTCGCTCTAGTTGGTTGTGAGGTGCAGTGATTGAATGAGTTGCTAAGGACACGTACCAGGACAATGCATGTGACTAGATGCACGTACGATCACTGTAAATGTGGATAGTTGAATGAGCTGCTAGGACGACATTTAATATGGGACGGAGGGAGTATCTAAGACAACTTTGTACCACGTAACCTTGTTTAGATTCCAGATTTTTTCACACTCTCTCCATCACATCAAGTTTTAATCCGTATGTATGAAACATTAAATATAAGTAAAAAATAACTAATTACACAATTTAGTTGTACATTATGAGACGAATCTTTTGAGTCTAGTTGGTCCACGATTGGATAATATTTGCCACATACAAACGAAACGTGCTACAGTTGTAAAGTTAAAATTTTTTCCGCAATCTAAACGAGGCCGGCAAGAGAGTTCATCTTCTCTTATGATTTACTCTCTGTCCCATAATAGATGACCTTAGCCTTGGGCATCGAAATTAAGGAGTGAAAAAATGTAATGAATAGATAACGAGAAAGAGGGTTATAGATAGGTATACATTGGAAAAGAGAAAGGTGCATTGTAAAGTGAGATTAACTAATTTAGGACAAATTTTGAATGCTAAATCACTTGAATATCTCGATTATTCAAGCCAATCATAACATACTACCAAGCCTACTTAGTATAAAATGGCAAAAACTCCTTTAAAACTTCACTATTGAAGTTGTTTTATGCATTTCTTCATTGTCATTTGTTACGGCTCGTGCAAGAGTTGCTCATGGGCTCCAACAACAGGGCTGGCAGGCTCCAACAACAGGGCTGCTCGCTAAGAAGATTCAAACTGATAACAGAAAGGTAATGTAAATAGTTGTTCCTTGTTGATCTACTGTTTCCTGCTTTGTCAGTCCTTGTTGATTGTGAATATGAGACCTCTTTTCAAACAAAAAACAAAAACTGAATTGGATCAATCATCGGAATAAAAAGAATTAGATCAAAATAAAATTGAAATTGCACACATATAATAGACAAACAAAACAAAATGGTGTGAAACCCACCTTTGTTGCTTTCGAATACACAAGGTTGTTGAAATCAATAGCATCTTCTGGAAGCTCCTCCCAATTAGTCAGATGATCCAGAAATACTTGAAGGAGAGGTTTGTCGTGCTTCCAACACAACAACTTCATGATCCTCTTCAAACAATATGCTTAAAATGAATTTTAGGGCCATCTTTTGCAAGTGTATGATATAATACTTTGCATTCATTATAATTACTCCTTGCATTCTCTAAAGAAAAGAATTCACCCATAGACCTATGAATAAAGAAATGAAACAAATTAGTTGGCACTGATAAATAATTCAATAATAAGAAAAGGGCATAATAAAGAATTGACAGTACATGTGTCCTAACAACATCATAAAGGTCACAATGTAAGATACCTTGGAAGGTGAAATGCAACCTTAATAGAATGAATCTTCATCATAATGTGGTACTTAAAAAATTTTCTTGTCCTTTTTGCTTTAACAACCACTAATTACTCCTTCATATATTAAATACAACAAGTTAGGACCCCAACCAAATTCGAATTGAATAACTTAGAGCTTTAGTGGTGGAGAGAATAGAAAAAAATCATGACATTCGACCGTCGGTTGTCGAAATAAACATCAAACCTTTAGTTTGATGTGAACCATAGCAATAGAAGAAGAGGGTTGTAGGGAGCCAAAGAGCTACAAGAATGGATTGCTATCCAAACATTGTTTATTATTGTTGAGAATCCAAAAACAATTCACTGTGACTAAAAAAGCAAATTGATTAATAATTAGCATCAGCTAAAGTGCAGTCATGGTAGAGCAAAAAAAAATCACGAGTTATCAGACTCTGGTCTATGTAACGGTAACGCAATGAGAAAATGAAATTGGTTTATTTTTATTCTCTTAAGGTAGTATCCACAGTTAATTATACTAGCAAATATACTCGTGCGTTGCAACGGGACAAAAGAAAGAAATATTTATGAAGATGACAATAGGATTGTATATATTATTTAGGATTATAATGACCATAACATGCATGATATAAGTTAATGTTGACGTGATTTGACAATATACCATTGGCCCTATATATTGAATTAAAATACAAACTTGACTTTTTTTTTTTCCTTTTATCATAAAACAAACATATATTTCAGCTCACATTTTATAATTATAATTACTTGAACTATCAACTAATCTATGTTTTCATAGAAATAAGTTTTATTTCTAATTATGAAACTACATCAGCACAATTGAAATCTTTGTCAGGGATAGAAAATGAGCAATTATACACATACCTATAATATATTAAATTTATTATTTGTTTTTGACTTCATGGAAAACAAAACACACCTGAGCTTATGAACGTACGTATACACGAGAAAAATCTTTTGTCTTATTTTTTTCAATTAATTTTCTTTTTTTTTCTATACTCTCCTCTTTTTCTCCACCGCACACATCTCCACAGGCATGGAAGCTGCAGCCCCTCCTTATCCCCTTCGCCCGCGTTGGCCGCACACACATGCACGCAACAGTTTTGATTCTTTCTCTAATGATTTCTTTCATTCAATTTTCTCTCTTATTCTCTCTTTGACCGATTTCATGTATGTATGAAGAAGGAATCGATTTGGCCAGGTTAGGGATTGGGGGATCCCAAATCCATCATCATTCGCTCCTTATTAAAGGATTAGGTAGTGTGCTCATGCATTGCTACGGGACAATAACTTTTGTTCTAAACACACATGGATCGCACGATATAAGACAACAATACTGCAAAATTATGTGACATTTATTTAATCTAAAAAAGTTTATGAAATTAATAATCATGAAACACTCAGCATCATAGGCTCAAAAAACAAATAATATTAAAATGACATTTCAGTTACAAAAGATTTTCCACACAATGCTTTGTGATCCAACACCATAATTTTCCGGTTCGCACATAGTGCGTATACAATACCTCCGTGTAGAGTTTACATTACCTCCTACCAAAAAAATGCACATCAATACCATTGTATTGTGAACAGAAAGTCTACGGCTAAAAGTTGAATAAAAATAATTGGCAATAAGCTATGCAGATAGAGAGCACATGATCCAATTCATAACCAACACCCTACAGTTAGTGTCTATGAGCTATGCAGATAGAGAGTATGAAACATCGACCATTGGATCATGTGGCAACGAAGTTACCCTCAAGCGAGCATGGCGTCAGCCTCGCCCATTGGATCATGTGGCGACGAAGTTACCCTCAAGCGAGAATGGCGGCAGCCTCAGTAACCTTAGCACAGGTGTAAGCCAATGGGTAAACAAATAAATAATTATCAAGATATAAGATCTCTAGATAAGCAACTGAAACTCTGTCGAGCTGCGTCGCAGGTGGCTCCAGCACACCAATGCCAACTCACATCATGTAATTTCAGGAAGTAGCTGTCACAGGCTAGCAGTATTAAAACCCAAAAAGAATTAAGTTCTCAGCAAGAGGCATGAATGGAAACACTACAGTTATGTGTAAAATTATTTAAGCATGACCTACAGGATCACAAATATGAATTTGGTCTGTGTAGAAACTGAATGAACCTACAGCAAGTGGCCACATGGAAGTAACTCTAAATTCTAGATCATTCTGAATCTCTACTATAATGGAATTATTAAATTATACTCCGTCCACCCAAGAATACATCCCCCGTTGAGGGCTTTCAAACATTGCGCACCCCAAAAAATATGCACAGGAATTCAACATTATTAAAATTTAAGGCCCTTAATCAACCCTCACTTCCTACAACTAGATCCTACGTGTAACATCTTAGGTTTTACTAAACACCAAAAATCCCAACTTTTTAAAACTTTTTCTTGCAATGTGTGTATCATGTAGTCGCTAGGTCAACTCTCGGTCAAATGGAGGATTCTGTGCAAAACGATGCGCTCATGTAGAATTTCTTGTAGGAGACTGTTGGTATTTTGAATTGACCTTTGTGTTTGAGTTCTGTCAGATTCCGAAGTTGGAGTGCACTATTCCACAGCAACTCCCTTCGATCTTCTTTTAATTCCTCCATAAATCCCCTCCTTGGAATCCTCCAAATGCCCTATTCAAAATTCATCACAATACCCCGAGAACCCCCTCTAAATGCTTTCCAAATCCGAATCATCAAAAGACAGGCGGGCCCTTAATCCTCTTAAATCCCTCCTAGACATCATATAAAGTCCCTTGAGTTGCAAATAGGGAAAAATCCTTTCCTTCCCTCTCCCTCCCCTATCAACCGGCCCACCTCCTCTCTGTAACCCGCAGCCCAGCTCGGCCCATCGAGTGGCCACCCTTCCCCGGCCACACACCGGGCACACTGCAGCGCGTGCGAGGCCCAGCACGGCCCCCTCCACTAGCGTGGCCCACATGAGCGTCGCGTGGCCCATTAGGCCCGCAGCCGTGCGCCCCCTCCCCAACCCTAACGGGGGGCGACCCGCCCCCTCTGGAGCCACCGCCGCCGCCCGGGCAGGGGGCCTCGCGCTCCGCCCGGCGCGTCTGTGCCGTGGGATGGGCGCTGCGTGTCCCGCGAGGCACGAACGCCGAGGATGTCCCGCACCTCTCGAAGCCCTAGCCGCCCGCGCTATAAAGACCCCAAGCCGCCGCTGCTCCTTCTTCCCTTCCGGCCGCCGCCGCCTTCTCCTCTTCATCTCTGCTCGTCCTTCTTCCTCCCCGTTCGGGCACCCCGAGGTAGCATTGCCGCCGGCCTTCGGCACCACGCCGCTACCGATCGGCCGCTGGCCCTTGCCGCCACACGCACGCCTTGGTCGCACCGGAGGCGGCGCTGACGCCTTCCATCGAGCCCGTGCCACACGCATCGCCCGGTCGCTGCGCCGCGCGCTCCTCTCGGCCAGCCGCGGCGGTGGCGGCCGCGGCGGTCTTTATCCTCGCCGCCCGTGGCGTCGGCCGGCCGGCGGCCGGCGGCGAGGCCATTCCCGGCTTTCGCCGTGGCAGCCAAGCTTCTACAGCGATAAGCGTAGCGTCGGTGCCACCCGGCCGTCGTGCCGCGCCCGGCGTCGGCGCCACCGCCTCGCCTAAATCGGCGTCAGCGCCGACGCCGCGGATGCGCTTGCCCCAGTGCTTGTGGCATAACGCCCACCGCCGCACTTTCGCCACTTTGCAGCCGCGCGGCGCGTACTCCTTGCCGCGCTACCACGAGGCGGCCCGGCCCGGCGCCCGTTCAGTGCGCCCGCCTCGTCCCCGCCCGTCGCGGTGCCCCCTAGCCGTGCGGCGCCCCGCTTTCTCCACCGCGGGGTGCCGCGTTCTACCCGTCACCTCTACACCTTCTCCTGTCACCGTGCCTCGGCCACCTCCGACCAGGCTGTGCGGCCGCACCGGCCACCCCGCTGTGGCCAAGCCAACTGAGCAGCCCTCGCCCGGCATTACAGCCCAGCCCGGCTAGGCCGGGGCTACTCCTCCCATCTTGCAAGATCTTTGGGGGACTGCAAACACCCGCCACCTTGCCAGAGCCTTCCCTTCACCGCTGGTGAGCTACCATGGCCCAAGTCCCCACCTTTGCCCCTCCCATTGACGTGTGGTCTGAGACCGGCATTCGTGCCATTGATTTCCACTTCGCAGGGTAGCCGACCACCTTGCAGCGCCAACCGCCGGAGCTCTGCCAACTCCTGGCCACATCCAGCTCCCACCGGCCAACTCCGGCCAGGCTGCGGCCATTCCTGGCCAGTCGCAGCTAGCCAGAGCTGGCCAGCAGCAGGCTAGAGCCGGCTACGGCTGGCTACAGCCGGCCAGAGCTGGCCACGGCTGGCTATGGCAGGCCACGGCAGACTACAGCTGGCCAGGGCCAAGCCCAGTCGGCCATGAACATCCTGCCACTTCCGCCGTCGCCCCGCGAAGTCCTGCCGGCCTCGCCATCTCCGACAAGGTCGAGCTTTTGAAACTCGGCCGACGCCGTTCTCGACGTCGGCAACACTTTTGCTTTTTACTCATATTCACCAATGTCGCATTATATCTATATATCTGCCTATCTATGCCTGTGCCGTGCCTTCGCGTCGGTCTATATCTCTCGCACTATGGAATTGTGCTACTCCGTGTGTGGTTGCCGTCTTGCATTGGGTTGTGTGTTGGTGTATATGCTTATCTGAGGACCGAGCCTTCGAGCCGGCTGAGAGAGCGACGTGTTCGAACGTGCGACCCCGCTATGGTCGTAACGCCGAACGCGATCCCTCCCTCTTTGTATTTTGATTGACCCCGTGGAACCACGTAGCGATCTTGATTCGACCCTAGGACATGGTCACGGTGGACTCAACATCGGTGCGGATATCACCTACGCGCGATGGCCCGCCACGACCTAGTCTACAGGTAAACGAATCAGGAAATGACCATTGCGGAACCAACGAGAGTCGACTTGTTTAGGTATAGCTCGTGGCCGCGAGATGCCTCGCCATGACCATCGGGCTCCACCTGCTTTCTTTCCCTTTCGTTTCTGGTGCTATTTTCCCCACCACCTCGTATGCTTGCACCACCTTGACCAGAGCATTCCTCGGTTCGTGTGATGACAACCGCATCGCTACGAACTCGAGGAATAGCTTTTGCCGCTTTAGTCGCACAGAGGTCATGGTGCCCTACGAGGTGGCGTGGATCGCGGAATCGTGGAAGACCTCCGTCTCTTCTTTCGACCACCGTCCTTCGCCATGACGGGTAGGTCGAGAATAGCACGGGACCATTCTACTCTTTTGCTCACCTTCGATTCTCGCTAATCCAGTAGGGCGCGGATCAAATCTCTTGTTCCATCACCTTTGATCAGTGACTATCGCCATGTCATGTGGACCAAAGTGCTGTGGAACCAGAGTCTCCTTTTCTCGCTTATTCGTTTTTGTTAGTGTTCTTTATTTGCCTCTTGTTCTATTCCTTTGATTTCCGCCGATCGCAATGGCGAGTGAATCAAAGGAGGTGGACCTCGTTTTCCCTCTTTGGTTCTTTTGTGTTTAAACCCTAGTATGTTTGTACCTATTGAGATCATAGCATTCCTTGGGCTTCCACGGTGACAACCGCACCGCTGAGGCCCTGGGGAATGCCTTAGTGCATATAGTGCACCTTGGTCAAGGTACCCTACAAGCGGATTAGGCACTCGTACTCTTGTGCATCGCTCCTCTTCGATGCCCTGCCTTTTTGTCGTGACATGTGTATTGGAAGGAGTAGACCACCGCTCCCTCTCTTTTGTTTACCTTCTATTCCTCCCCGCTAGCCCGTTCTGTTCGATCCCGTCTTAGTCATGACGATTGGATTAAAGACCGGACTATCTCTTCTAGTTAGCGAAGCTATGGTCTATGTCCTGTCCTCGGACCCATGCGAGTTGACCCGATCGACCGAAGGAAAACCATCCTCGCCGAGGATGTGACCGAGGCTGCGACATGGACATGTCCAACTAACTCTCCTATATTCCCTTGTGTGCTACTCTCTTCTCGGCTCCCGACGTTGTTGTGTCGTGCGGATCGAGAGGGCCTGTAGCCGCTCCTCTGTTGTTCATGTTCCAATCTCTTTTGCTACCGTCGCCACCATGACAGGTAAGCCAAAGAGCCTCGGAACCAAGTCACAATTCCTCTGTTTCATTTTAATTGTTCTTACTCGAATCCTATATAGTAGTTGTGACTTGCGGGTTAAAGGCCGCAAGGGCCAAACCCTATTATTCCTATTTCCCTTTTCTCTCCTGCTTGTGATCCTCCAGTCCCCGGCAATTCCCATGGCGTCCGAATCGGAAGGCCGCAACCGTGGTGTTTGGTTAAGTTAAGCTAGGATCAAGGCCTCTTCTTTTGAAGCCGTACAGGTCGACACGATCGACCCAGGAAGTACTGGCTATACCATGGTCGTGATCCGGGCTTGTGCTTAGCAGACAACCACTTCTATTTATTTGAGCCCGAGGATCGGACACTTTCTGCGAGGGCTAAGTCTTTTTAGTGTTTGTTCGGAGTTATCTGGTTTCTTCTATATCTTATTGCCTTTTTGGGGAGTATTGGATTTTGGTTAGGGAATTGATTGCTCTTCGTCTTGTTTGTCGCTATACCGAGGTAGTTGCATTGCGGTGACAATGGGCGGACCGAAGATCTGCTAGAGGGAGGAGACATGAAGGTCAACCAGATGTGGATGACAATGGATTGCTATGAACAGGTGCCACGTCCCACCCAACCTCGTAGAATCCTATTAGACATGCAATATGTAGCTGCTAGTGCTTTACCTTATTCAAATAATTGTGATAGGATGCATGGTAGATTGCTTGATGAGCCATTACCTTGACGCAACCTTTTCCCCTGCACACCCGCTGCTAGGATAGACGCTCGCCTACTTTATGATACTTGCTACATACTTACTCTACTTATACATGCTTGTGTGTGGCTAAGGCACATGGTGCCATAAACTGGATAATTGGGGATAACTTGGGAGAGATCTTTTCGTGTGTCTTGGGTGTGTGGTGAGGGTTGTGTCGACTAGGCAGGATCTACGACGAGTCAGGGGACAAGTCTTACCGGGGGAGTGTGATCTGGGCACTCCCTATGTGAGAGAGTACCTGTGGCGGGTACGTGTGATGTGAGAAGGTTCCGGGGAGGAGTGTCTTTGTGGGACGAATCCTTGGAACATGAGGTGCCGTCGAGGCACGGGGCATCGGGCCCCAAGGTGAAGATGTCCTGTCTAGTCACCCCTAAGGACTGGTATGTCTTAAGAACCGGTTCATAGGACCCCTTCGTACACACCACTCGTTCCTGATGGGCGGGAAACGACTTGACGGCTAGCTGGCCCCCTACCATTACTGCTTGGTTGACAGGTGATAGTGTAGGGAGGTATGGGTGCTGAGACCCACACCCTCCTGAGACAACGTGGGACCCTTAGGGATCCGGGTACCACGCCTCACGCCTCGGCGTCTTGGGTGGATCTCCTGGTGCCCCGTAGCTGAGTGGTAGGGTGGCATCGGGCCGCTTAGACCGGCGGCTTTGGTATCGCCCTAGACGAGGCATCGTCGATGATGGTGATCTTGTGGTTCTAGGTGTACACGCTCTGCAGAGTTGATTGATCTATACGTATAGCCGTGTCCACGGTTATGGATATTCCTATGCTTCCACCCCCTCATGATTAGTGAGTGGAGTCTCTTTCTTCTATCCCCCTGGGTGATGTTGGATTCCGGCTTAGGCCGTTGAGGCAAGGAGGAGCGGGAGTCTTCCTTGCCGACTAGAGAGTGAGAGTGTGGTGAGATGTGTGGACATGGATGTGGATGTGGATGGGATGGATGGATGTGTGGATGAGATGGGTTAAAACTTGATGGACTATATTATATTTACATTATGAATTTGCATAGGAAAACTACAGCCAAATATAGGCTTTTTCCTCTACCCTTGCATTCCACTTACCACATAGCAAAGCAAAGCATAGGGTGGGAGCTAGTGGCCGCATAAAATCGTCTTGATAGAGTTGAGCGGGTTTGGTACCCAAGGAGGACTACGACGATAATGGAGCTGGAAGAATTAGGTGGTCTCGTTCCTACACTCAAGTTTGGTTAAGGAGATCAAGTCTACGCCCGCTGATACTCTACCCCAACTCTGATGATTCTCCGTGAAGGAGGAGCCTTCACCCGCTATGACACTACGTCTACTCTGATGTTGATCCGTGTTTGTGTTTATCGTTAGAATACGGTGTACCTAGGTGTGTTGCAAGTGTTGTAATACTCTGTAACTTGTACCTTTTCATGATGTATGAACTGTGGTATCAACTGTAAATGATGTACTCTGTGGATTTCCCTTCGTGGAAATCGCGGGTCGTTTCACTACGGCCTGGAATGAAAGGCTTCATCGCGCTGAAGCCTCGAGCGGCACTTTCCCCCGCCGCCGCCCGCATCACGGAAAAAGGAAGCGCTGCCAAGTCCTCTGTGGTTATCTCGCCGCTGTCTCACGACGGAGGGATCCAGGTGGCCCTGCGCTCTCTCCTCCATCACCGATCGCGTCCTCCATTCCTGTTCTAGGGCACATGATCGATCGAGCCACGACGACGGAGTGGCAAGGTACGTGCTCCAATCTGTATGGTTTGCAGCCGCCTTGGCTTTGTCACCGCTGCCGCTGCCTTGGCTTCGTGCTGGACGCCGTCATCGCACGCTGCAAGGTGGTGTCGTGCTTGCTTTCTTGTTCCATTGTCCGCTGCTGGCCGGCTGCCTAGCACATGGCGTACGTGGTGATCTCGCACCTGGCACACGTGGTGATCTCCTTGCTGGGTGGCGCCCCTGGTGATCTCCTTGTTGGGGGTCCTCGGCGTCCCATGGCGGCGGCTCCTTGTTCGGGGTCCTCGGCGACCCGAGTAGTTGGAGTCCCAAGAAGCCCCCATCCTGTGTGTCACGGTTGCTCACGCAAGCGCCCCACCTCCAGTCCGCGTTCTCTTCAATATATTCGCCCGATCTGCTCGTGCGCCATCCTCACCGATCCCTGTTCGCCCTCGCGATGCCTGATGGTTCTTATCCTCTACTGTGTACATATGCGTGCAAAGAAATTGATCCTAGATTTGCTTCTAACATTTTACATCTTGACATTAGGAAGCAATTCAAATATCTTGTACAGAATGCTCACAAGTTCTACAATGATATTTATTTTTAAACCCTATAAAAATTTCTTTGCATTTAGCATGAACGGATTCCCATTAGATTTTTTTTCATATGAAACTTTGTAGTTTTCAAAAATTTAAATGTAGCTATTTTTCTGAAGAA
The DNA here is from genome assembly GCA_015844335.1 of Chrysopogon serrulatus. Lineage (NCBI taxonomy): Eukaryota > Viridiplantae > Streptophyta > Magnoliopsida > Poales > Poaceae > Chrysopogon > Chrysopogon serrulatus. Next base: position 29,897 of record JADLZL010007694.1, on the reverse strand, counting down.
TTAGCCTTTATAGAACTTTGCGAGACTAATATGCAGTTTACCGCTGGAAAAAAATTATAGTAGGAAAGTTTTGGACAAGTCATTCCTTTTTCCCTAGAGGAATTAGATATGCCATATGCGGTGATTATTTTAAATTAATGGAAACCAATGTTCTGATCAATGTTCTTTTTACCCAATTTAGGTTGATGGTTAATTGCAGAACTGATTGGATAGTGCTGGAGCAGGAGAAAGGTAAGGTAAACATTTGTTTTGGGGACATTAATTGCCAGGCATTGTTAGTCCGTGCAGTGTGTTTGGTCATGCCAAAATAAAGTTTAGTTGGAAAAGATATATGTCATGGCTTTGATAGTTATCATCGGTTTCTTTGGTTGCAATCTTTATTTGGCCAAATTGCTCGCCGAACACCAGAAGTTTAATTTGTGCCTTTCATGCAGGCCATCCCTAGCCACTGCTAGCTGCGGGCAGCCACTGGCCAAGAGCAGGTAATAGTTCAGTGTTTGGTAAATTTATCCAGATTCTAATAGTACGCCACCTCTTCCAGTGAATTGTGCTCCACATATAGTGTTCTGTTGTTTAGGAAGCCCATCAGTACACCGTAAGCCTCCTCTCTATATTGTTTACAGAGCCCACCAGTACATTTAAAGCTGACAGTGGGTCAAGATCCAAACCAAACCTGCACCAATCCAAAGCATGTATATGTGAAATTCAAATCTAAACCAAATTAGACCGTGACTTCAATCATCCACACCAAACCAAACCACTTGTACGCTGAACCCATTAAAATATATTTCCAACCCACCAATTCACTAGCACCTCATGCTATTGTTTATATTTAGCCATAAGCAAAAGCAAAAAATAAAGAGATAGAATAAAAACTCACTATTAACTCTATTATTGACAGTCAAACCAAATCAGCCCACTTTAATAGAGCCCAAACCAAACCAGCCCAACAACTTTCTTAGCCTGTTTCACTCTAAACTAATACAGCCCAAAAGCAAAACCAAACTAAAAAACCGGGCTTAACCCAAACCATTGTTAGGTTTAAGTACATTGCCACCAAGAGCATCAAACAAGACTGGAATTTGTTGGCTTCAACCAAGGCTGAATCTTATTCCTTACTCAATTCTGTTCTATTTAGAGAGCCTATCAGTACATGGTGAGAAAAATGAGGATGTGGATGCTGACGATGTGAGTGACTACAACTACCAAGCATCCTGCAACCAGGATCAGAAGCAAAAGATCCCTCATGGATATATCCTATCACTAAATCACAGCCAGGTTGGAGTTCAAACTTTAGACTTTTTAAGGTTATGTGGTAAATATAGCTCAGAAGACAGAACTAATATTCAGTTCCTTCATATGGATTGTTAGTGCTGCCAAAAAGGCAGAAAGAAAGGCACAGCTTAGAGACATGGTAAGCTACTTCCAATGCTATACCAGCTGTGATTTCTCTTGTTGCCATGTGCTGGTTGTGTAGAAATCAAAGATCTATGCAGTCGTTTCTATTTATAGAGCATATATGAAAATATATTTATGTGCAACAAACTGTTTGTAACAGATCTGCTTGTAGAAACCAAAGATCCATGTAGTTGATTCTATTGTAATAAATTTTCTAGAGCATATGAAATTGTATTTTTGTGCACCAGGCTGGTTGTAACAGATCTGTTACTCCATAGTGTTGTTTGACGGTGGTCACTAGCTGGTTATTGGTTATAAATGGGATGTTGCTACTACCTGATAAAATAGCTAAAGTGCTGGACTTAAAATATACTGTACTAAAATAACACAGATCACTAGATTCTGTCTATCTCCTGTTTCAGATACGTAGGGAAGAGATGGAAAGGATTGAGAAAGAGATGCAAGCTGATATATGGAACTACAAGGGTCTAATGGTCCAAGAGAAGATGACTTCCAACAGGCAAATTGCTTGTGGTAGCAAGACCAGAATGAAAACTAAATAGGTTGGTGACATATTATAATCGAAACAATTCATCAGATTTAGTCCATGTACTGAAAGTGATGGCCATATGCCTTGCTTTATATTTTCTTTTGTTGATACGTATAGGTGAGCATCATTATCTAATTTGTACCATAACCTTGGCACATAAAGAAAACGTAGCTAGCCTCTTTGATGAAGTCCTGTCGGTTGAGCTAAGGAATCTAGACAGTATTTTGAAGGTAACTGCTGCTTGGGTAAAAAAATTATTGATCAAATCTTCAAAATCAATAAAATACTAAAAACCAGCTACCTGAAGAGTTTGTAAAACTTATAAAAGCACATGCATATTTACAGAACATATAGATGCTCCACATGTTTGATAGCTTGATGCACCACTTGCTGCTCCATCGACATATTATTCTAAGACCAACTTTTTATTGCTGTATAGGTAAGATGCCTTGGAAAAATCTTGTTGGATTATAAGCTTCGAGATAGTATTCCTGAAGAGATGATTGGCCAGTAATAAACATGGACACCGTAATTGAGCTCCTTGCATACTTTTTGTTGAGTAGGGCTGACTGAAAGCTACATTGACTGCACTAAGTTTGTTTACATAACCACGTCAGAATTTTACAACATATTTATTGTTTGTAAATTATGTGTTCACATGAGAAAGAAAATTTTATATAAGCTCTGTGTGGCATAGGACATTCAAGAGGTGTAGTGTACTAGCCATTATAATTATATTTGTGACTGAATAGTGACACATGAATTTTAGGTTATATGTTAATTGACTTTTGGTTGTTTGATTTACATTACATAATTAAACCGTAGCATTAGCACGGGCATTATACTAGTTTGGGAAGAAGTAGAAGCTCCGAATTTTTAGCATTAATCACTTATAGAAGCATGAGTTACCAGGTGAACAAAACTATTTAGGGAGATGAGATTAATGAGTGATTGGAAGAATGTTTTTAGTGTTACAGGTTACAATTTTCAGCACTGTGGTAATGCTATAGAAAATTTAAATGAGTGATAACAAAAAATAAATCTGTCTCATCATCATAAAGCACACAAAACTGCAAGCGTAAATCCTGTAAAGCTAACTCTGTCTCATCATCACAAAGGACACAAAACTGCAGGCGTAAATCCTCTAAAGCTATCTGGTTGTGCACATTTCCGCATAATAATCTTTGAAATGATAGAAATTTGCAGGCAATATACATGTACACAAATGTAATTAGATCAGATCCGACAACAAATAACCAGTTGGCTTAGGTTAGGATTGGGTTCTTGGTTTCGCAAAGAAGGAAGGGGTTGACACACCTGGTGGAAGCAGCGAGCGAGGGTGCGTCGAGGCGTTGAAGAAGTTTGCGTTCATCGTGACGTAGTCCTCGGACCCTCCGCCTGCTGCGCCTAGTCTTTACTGCTGCTCGACGGATGCGGCCCTCCGGCAATGGTGTCGGCGGTGGCATCAGCGGTCGCGGCGTCCGATGTCGATGTTTGGACTCCCGGCGGTGGCCCGTCCTGGTTGACTCAGCGGCGTGGATGTGGATGCCCGTCCTTCCATGGCCGACAGACAGCCCCCTCCGCCTATCGCGTGCCTAGCCCCTGCTGCTGCTCGACAGATGCGGCCCTCCGGCGATGGCGTCGGCGGTGGCGTCAACGGTGGCGGCGTTCGACGTCGATATTCGGACGCCGATGGTGGCCCGTCCTGGTTGACTCGGCGGCATGGAAGCAGATGCGCTGCTCGGGCGGCGTGGAGGCAGATGCGCTGTCGGGCGGCGTGGAGGCGGTGGCGTTAGCGTCCGGCGACGGCCTGTCCGGGTTGACGAGGCGACGTGAAGGCGGCGTCCGCGACGGAGAAAGGGCTGCGTTTCGCAAATCTGGAACCGGTGGCAACAAAAAGGAAGGATTTGTTTTTCCCGTATGGCAACTTCCCTAATTGTCAGGCAATTAAGTTACGCACGATTGAATAAGAAAAGGAAAGTCTCAATTGCATGCATAACCGGAGATGAGTGAAAAAGAAAAAGGAAAGTCCCAATTGCATGCATAACGGGAGATGTGGAGAGAGAAAATCGCCATCCGCCACGGAAAAAAAATATAGATGAAAATCACGCCGGAGGGTATTAGTAGAAACATGGGCCCACGGTAAAAAGTCGCACCAAAACGGTGTCCACACTTTAGTCTTTTTAGTTGTAGAGAAGATAGAGATTGACCCATCGGCCCACCAGGCAGCCTGGGCCGGAAAAAGGTTCATTTCTCGTAGGAAAAAAGTCTACTTTTCCTCCCCTAACTTTCGCGAAAGTCTATTTTTCCTCCTTGAAATCTAAAACCGAACAAACAATCTCTCTCAATTTTTTAAACCATGCGTTTTACCTTCTTAGAGTTGTTTTGACGGTGGCTTTGCTACAGTGACAATAGTTTTGCCTTTTTTATATTTTATTTATTTCAAATTTGAATTTTTTAAAAATCATAGTAAATAAAAAAAATCATAAAATAGAAAGTCTAATTTTGTTGGACTCCACATAAGTAGATTTACACAGTAAATATATAATATAGTATGCTTTAGTATAAAGTTTTTGCTAGTTTTTTCTTTTTTATTTATTTTGGCTGAATCTTTGAAAAATCATAATAAATCACAGAAAAATCATAAAATAGAAAATTCAATTTTTTGGACTTCACATGAGTAGGTATAAGTTTTGATCGTCTTGGGTTCGTACCTTTGCTTGCCGATACGGGGACAGGAGAAAATTAAAATCATATTGATTTTGGTGTGGGAGACGAAAAGGCCAGACCACAAAATTGGTAGAAAAAGGCCAGAGCACAAAATTAGTAGAAATTTCTCCTTCTTTTTGTGTCCGTCTCTATCTCTGAAACTCCTTTTCTTCATGTCCCCCTGTAACTCTAAACTCTTTTTCTTAGTGTCCGTCTCCAACTCGATCTTTGGCTGTTGCCTGGCTCCTACTCTCAGAATCAGATACTCCACCGCAACAGGACTTGAGACTCAGGACCTATATAGAATTAGGAGGCCAGACCAAAAAAAACATTGAACCAAAAAGATGGGGAGAAAATTTGCTAATTTATTATTAGGGCAAACAACAACTAAATCCAACTCTGTCTCTCTGTCTTAGTTCGACGTGGCACCAGAGGTGCCCTTAGCCACGTCAGCAAGGCCACCTCAGCACCCAGCCGCGTAACACGACCAATCGCCTGCGCCGGAGCGCGCACACCTACGTGTAGAGCCATCTTCATCCCTCCGATCGGAAATCAACGGTGCGTCTGCATCTCTCCTCCGGAAGGTTCCCGCAGGCGCGGCGAGCCGGCGACCTCGGTTTCAACTCCCAGGTCTTCCTCCTCCTCCTCCCCCAAGCGTTCGAACGCGACGACGAGAAGAAGCAAGCAGACGCCAGAGGAGACTATACCAGACCAGGGGAACGTCGAGGCCTCGGAACCATCGACGCGTGAACATGTCTTCGCCCGCCGAGTGAGTCCCCTCGAACTCTTACCGCGGTTCCATCTGATTCCCAGCTTCGATCTCAGATTCGGACGCGTAGATGTCGTATGGTAGGCCCCGTGATTCGGTTTGGGGATCGGTAGAGGAATTCGAGCTGAACTGTCCCGAGTAATCGATGGATTCTATCACTTTTGTCAGAATAGAGTGGGCTTATCCTGGGGTTGCGACAGTAGAGGGCTGTGGTTGCGGATTCGTGGTGCCACTTTGGTCTTCCTTAGGGTTCGGCTTCGAAATTGGTCGGGCATTTGAGCTGATAGGTTCATGCTCGTTGGTTCTGTATGTTAGATATGCATCGGCTTTGTACTGCGCCTTTGTACTTTCAGTTATCGCGATGGTGGAAGTAGAGTTGAGGTGACCTATTGCCTTTTACATCCCATAAAAATTCTAGTACCTGAATTGGTTTACTCAGTTCGAGTTGCAGGCCCCTCAAACTTTTTAATCTTTGGCTGGAAGGTTGGATGAATGTCTATATGTAATGTTTACAGATCATTTTCTTATCAAATAGTTCCATGATTGTTTGTGCTGTATACTTAGTGTCGTTGGTGAAAAATAATTACTGGTTTCTGAATAAGGGTATTCGAAACATCGTTCTTGCTTATTTTAATTCGAAAGGAAGAACTGGAGTGTGCTTCATCTGATGCATAGAGACAGTCTATGAAATAATAATGTTTTGCCACTTCACTGTTGTCAAAATCTACAAATGCGCCTTTTTTTTATTTCTCCTTTTTGCTTTTGCATAGTGAGCTGACAATATAATATGTCAAGAAGACATCCACTTTGCTGTTCTTTGATGATAGGGCCCTTCATAATACTGGTGATGTCTTCATCAATCAACAAAAGAACTTGGTTAAAAACATTGGAAGTTGGGAGTTAGAATCTGTAGATCTGGCCATCTCAAGCTGTCACCATTTTTGTACTGGCTAAAGTGATTGAACCAGTTTGGCCTGTTTCCTTGACCCTGTGACTCCTAACTCTGCTAAATTATTTCTATTTGAATTTGTTGATTGAGGCACAAGATTCTGATATGGGCGTTTACCTTTTATAGTGTGACATCCACCAAACACCAGTTGAGGAGGCAACTACCTCCACTCTGCTTCGATTGTCGATTTGACTACTAGCAGTGACCAAACACCAATTGTGAACCCTTTTGATCTTTGCCTGTTCTAATTATACAGTGACCAAAATCATGAAAACAATGCTGTGAAATAGCTACTTATATCATTGGTATGTGAATAATGTCAATAAATCTATTCAAAGTTAGTGGCCAAAGTTATAAAATGTTGGCAGTTGGCACAGTCATTCAAATGCAACAGGTAAAAGAGGAGACAAAACATCAGAGAGTTATTTGTAGAAATGTCCATGAATCCGTAGTACAATTGGGAGGGAATAATTTCTTTTCATGGATAGCAAGAAATGGATGATCATGCAAACTGTTAACCTAGGGATGGAAATGGAAAGGACATTTCCCGATATTCGTCCGTCCCAAAAGGGTTTAAACCCTACTTGGAAAATCTGTATATGAATACAAACATTTAATATCCATACCATATCCGAATACAGATACTCAAAATCGGATTTTCATACATATATGACATAGATATCAATGTCCAACTCATCCGACACCATCCATATTCGATTTCAAATCCCTGAGATAACTACCCATATTTGGCTTGTAATGTCTGTTCATGTCCAATCTGGTTTCATCCCTATGTCAACCTTTTACCCCCCTCCACACACACAAGGGCACCGCCACCCCAAAAAAAATCTTGTTTGTGCAATCTCAGTGTATAGCTACTGCCTTCTCATTTGTTCAATTCTCTTCAAACTTATATCCTGTATTTCCCTGTGATAAATATTTATTGTTGTGTAATATATAATCCATGCATTGGGCTTAATGGGGCACAGTGCACCGTCACGCGTCACTAACTCGGCATAATATTGCAAAACTTTACCTTCATTGTTGAGTGTGTGCTCACCCAGTTGCCTTTTTCAGGTACTACCAATCACTTCCACCTATAAGCAAGGCATATGGGACATTGTGTTTCTTTACCACAGCGCTAGTTCAGATCGGGATCCTGCACCCAGTAGTTCTTTACTTAGATTACCCCTTGGTGTTCAAGAAGTTTGAGGTTAGCTTCTGTTTCTGTTTTCCCTTGTCCTAATTGTATCACATCGATACAGTTTAACATTATTATTGCTTAGTTTCAACTGCAAAACATTGTAAGCCTCTATTGGGAAGGATGTTGTAACATGCCGGATTATCTCTTCTGATAATTAAGGGGAAGTTATGTTGCTCGAGTTTGTTTTGCGATGTCATATATTCCACCCTGCTATATTTGATGTTTTTGAACGGCTCAGATAACTTTTGTTTCGATTTAATATATTCTGCAGTCTGTCATGTACTTATGTCTTGGATCTTGCACATTACTTTTTTTTTTTTTTTTTTTGCACTCCTGCACCATACATTCCTATTTTTTTAAAAAAAGATGGATCTTGCAGATATGGAGGCTATTTACAAGTTTCTTTTTCCTGGCACCATTTTCTGTAAAATTTGGTATTCGCCTTCTGATGATGTAAGTTAAAGTTTTACTGACTACTGATTATAAAATAGTGTTACTTCCAAATATGTACTCCCTCCGTCCAAAAAAAACATGCAATTCTAGCACAGTATCATGGTTTAGTATCTCAACTTTGATTAATTTGAGCTAAAAATATATCAATATTTTTGATATCAAATTAATACCATTAGATTCATTATGAAATATACTTTCTTAATAAATTAATTTGAAGTTATAAATGTGAATAGTATTCACTAGAAATTTGGTCAAACGTAAACTACTTTTGATGGCACACAACCCATAGTTGCATGTTTTCCCGGACGGAGGTAGTATAATTGTAAATTAGCTTTGGTTGTTTGGAATTGATTTACGTGTTTTGGCATGCAGAGCAAGGTATGGGGTCATGTTGGAGAAGGGTGCATTTGATAAGCGAACTGCAGATTTCTTATGGATGATGATATTTGGTGCCATCTCACTATTGGTCAGTGGTAGTTTTTACTTTTGTATTTACATTTTCAGATTTGACCAATCCAAGAGGCAATTTCTTGAACTTCTACTAAACTTGCGTACAACTCTATTTCTTGAATCAGGTGGTATCTGTTGTTCCCATATTCAATTCTTATTTCTTAGGAATCCCTATGGTCAGCATGCTCGTTTATGTCTGGAGCCGAGAGAATCCAAATGCTCAGATAAATATATATGGCATCGTCCAATTGAGGGTATGTTATGTCACTACCATCAATGTGCTGCTTAATTGGTGAATAGGTGAAGCATAAGGATGGGGATGGTGCTCCAATGGGTATCCGTGGTTCTCTCATTTAAGTCAAAAAATCAATTAGACAATTTCTTCCCTCATTTTTGCATATGTTTTTCATTAAGTTGAACTAGAGGAGATCCATGGATCACTCCCCACCCATGAAGCAGACCTGTGAATGGTATGATTTGTTGTTGATGGACTCTCTTCTTTTGCAGTCCTTTTATCTTCCATGGGCTATGCTCTTATTGGATGTGATATTTGGGTCACAATTAATGCCTGGACTTTTGGGTATCATGGTTGGACATCTCTACTACTTCTTTGCAGTGTTGCACCCTCTCGCCACCGGAAAGAACTACCTCAAGACTCCTAAATGGGTGTATCCTTTTACATGGTCATGGTCAAAGCATGCTCTCTCAGTTTCCATATACAACTAAGATCAATTTCTGCACTATTGCTACTTTATTTTTGAGTATCTCTGCTCCTTGTCTCCTTAACCTGCTGCACTTGCACAGACATAAGATTGTTGCTCGATACAGAATAGGCGTGCAAGCAAACTCTCCCGTCCGGCCACCACCAGCCAATGGCAACAGCGGGACTGGTGTGTTCAGAGGAAGAAGCTATAGGCTCAATCAATAGATTCACCTGGAGAATAGACCTTGTAATGTTCATCGTCAGTGTGGGCAATATAGAAGCAGAGACCAGAACATGGAAGGGTCTACCAGGATTACGCATATTAGGGCCAACCACTAAGAGATCCTATTAAAAAAAAACTGGACTTGTTTGCTGATTTAGTTGCTAACAATATTCACTGTCCATGTTTACACATGAATATAATTCTGTAATGACAATTTGTGTACTCTCTTATGCCTGAGTTGTTGTTAGCTTCTTTTTAGTAAGGAAAAAGAAAAGATGATGAATTTGTTCATGCTCATGCTGGTGCAGTTGGGTCTTGCTGGGTTGATCTGTGCATTCTGAACAGCTGAAGGCTATAGGTAACCTCATTAAGCTTATATTACTATCTTTTGCTCCTTTTCTCGGTTTGTTGTCACCTGGCACCAAGTCATTTAAAGAGGTTTCCGCCAAAGAAGATGGGAGTTTGCTCATAATGTCATTTGAGAAAATCAGAGTTTGCTGGATAGCTATAGGATACGTCATACGTCAATGACGTTGAAAGAAAATACTGGAGAAATAATACGGCTGTAAATTTCACCTTGTATAGTTGTATCATAGTTATCAAGAAATCCCAGGTGCAGTAAATGAGTCGTTGAGCAGGACTTCAGTTATTTCGGGAGAGCTGGTCTGCAGAGTTTTATTTATTTATTTATTTATTTACTGGTTGCTTGTTACACCCTTCTTATGGTCGAGAAATTTCTTATCTGCGTGGGGATGTATTGTGCTGGAACACTACTCCAAGGGAGCTCAATAGGAGTGACTTGCAAAGCTTGCATCTTGCTATATATGGTCTATGTTTTGAGACACGTAACACGATGCGCATATAGTAAAAACTGCAGAACACAGGAATGTATTCGGTTCAGTCTACAGCTCGCTATAAACTGTGAAAAAATTGCTTAGATCATGTGTTGTAAAAACATGTGAAATATTTGGTTGAATAATTACCAAGCATGTAGCACACCGCACGGCGTTGTTAACCTCGTGCAGCCCCTCTAACTGCCCTCCAATCCTAGCCGTTCTTTCTCTCCTAAACTCTCGCTTTGCAATCTCTGAAGTTAGAGAAGATGAGATGAGAGTTCATCTAAACCCTAACTTAGAAATCCAGGAGGAGTTAGCCTACCTCGCTGGATTTACCACGGCCACCGTTAGATCCGCAATGGTCACCGCCAAAGGGTGGAGTGGGAGGAGCCATGGGCGCGTGCGTGAGCACAGAGAAGAGGCTACTAAGGAGGATAGAGAGAGAGAGGGGGGAGGTGGAAGAGAGTGGGCATACATTGTGTCTGGTGTGTGGTGGGAGAGCGATAAAAAAAATACGGTCGGAGTATAATTAAATCATTGCTAATCATGAAACCTAATCTTTCTATCGCCTTTGAAATAGCTGTGAAACGGGTGGAAAGTCAAAAGACGACACTTGTGCTGCAAAAACTGTATTACACAAAACAACAATTTCTGAAAAAACAGATTCAAGTTTCACGTGTTCAGTTAGTGTGTTGTTTTTTTAGCAGCAGTACTTTTCATAACCCAAACCAAACACGGCAAAATCCTCTCGTGGCCTTTGAGGCTATTTGGATTCAATTTTAAGTTGTTCGGCAGGACTTATAAGCCGGCTGATAAGCCGAAATTGTTGAAATGATTGATTTTCTATGAAAAGAAAGTGTTATTGGCTGATAAGCTGAAACAGGTTTTTAGCTAAAGCGAACAAGACAAACATGTGATCTATCTGCAACTTATATAAATAGTAATATATTGTAAAAATTGTAGTAACATAAGTTGCAGATTGAGTTAAATGCACCAGATGTCCAATAACCTGTGAGCAAGTTTTAGTTAGGTCCATTAACTTAGAAAGTGGTTTTTTGGGTCCATCAACTTGTGAGCAGGTTTCAGTTAGGTCCATCAACTTAGAAAATTAGGTCATCAACTTAGAAAGTGATTTTTTAGGTCTATAAACTTTGTATGACGTATCACTTAGATCCATATCCCTCCACGTGGACTTCTTGCGCTAATGTGGTCTGCTAATTTGTCCATTTAAAGCAGCTGTTGATCCTTCATTTCATCAAACACGTAGCGAGCGAGCAACCGCTGCCTCCGCCGATGCGGGTGCATGAGCGAGCCACCGCGGGCACGCGGTCGTGAGCGAGCGCTACCATGGCCACGAGGAAGCACGAGTATGCTGCCTCGGTCGTGCCAGCGAATGTTGCCCCCACGCCACGACCACGAGGGCGCGCTGGCGAGCACTACCGCCGTCAAGGCCACAAGGGCGCGTGATTTGGCCGCCACGGCTTGTAGGCGATCGCGTGGAGTCATGTGTTCGGAGTTCATGACAAACGCGAGCACCAAGGAACACCCACCCACTGGTGTGCATAGGATGGTTGTGTGGCCACGACGACGCCTTGTGTCGCGTGGTCATGGCGGCCTGCTCGCGCATGTCGGGGCCACAGTGGCAATTACGCTCGTCTGCATGGCCGCAGCAGACCTGCTCGCATGCCTGCACGCTCTTTGGCCGCGGCGACGGCTTGTTCTCATGCCCGCATCGATAGAGGTGGTGCCTGCTCGGGTGCCCACAAGATGTTTGATGAAATAAAGGTCAACAACTGCTTCAGATGAATAAGTCAGCAGACAATGTCTGCGTGAGGAAGCCCATGTGGAGGGATATGAACCTAAGTGATACGGTATACAAAATTTGTGGACCAAGAAAGTCACTTTCTAAGTTGATGGGCCTAACTGAAGCTCCTTATAAGTTAATGAATCCAAAAGGTCACTTTCTAAATTAATGGACCTAACTAAAATTTACTCACAAGTTATTAGACCTCTGTGCATTTAACTCTTGCAGATTTATACCCTAAGGATGGGGCATCGTTACTGGTTAGTATAGTGGGCTCCTGAATATTGAGGATCATAGTCGTGAAGTCCTGCTCAACGAATATATATAATTTGTAGTGCCAATTTGTGTACACTTAGTGCCTGAATCATTGTTTGACTCTTCTTAGTAAAAAGGAAATACAAAAGACAATAAATCTGCTTGTGCTGGGCTATTTTTCATGGAAGCTAGCTCAGTGTTTGCCGGCCCACTGAAATATGAACAATGCATAGGCCCATACCTAATATTGCTGAGCCTTACTAGTGGGTACGTTTAAGCAGGCTGAATTATAACGGGCAAGGTAGAAAATTAGACCTATTCCTTATTATTTTTGTTTCTTCTTTTTAGGGCTTATTGTCACCTGGCCATATACTTGGCATTTGAAAATGCCCTCCAAAGAGTTTTCTGTCACATATAATCTGAATTGTTTTATAAGCTACAGGTTAGTACATCAAAGACCTTGAAAGAAAAGTTCATTAGAATAATATAATGCTGTCAACTTTGGAAGTTCCAAATGCAGAGATGATTCCTTGAGCACATCTTCGATTCTTCTGCAACTAACAACATGTCAGATTCTCGAGCATTCCTCATGCAAACTTATTTCAAGATATCAAGAGGACCCCGAGTGATCTTACACATCTACTGCAGCCAAAAATTCCCTGCATCCATTCCAGGCGTTCAGTGAGAAGGATTTTAATTCCTTTGGCGAAGGCACTCCTAGAGTGATGTTACCAGGCGCATCAGCTTGGTCCCATTGGATGGTCCTTGTTTATCCAATGGTTTCTAAGCACCCTGAGATTACAATTTTTCTTTTTACAATATTCTGGATTAATCTTCACAAGAGACATGACTACATAGCGATGGTTTTAGAAGCTATGATTTCGTGTACATATATATTATATATTATGTTGAACCCTACTCCTAATGAGTTTGAGAGTGCTCATATATTCCGGCAAAAGTTACAAATATTATTCATTTATTTACCCTTGCCAATGCTGCAAATTGCAAGCATGGCATGATGATAGCAGAATTCATAGAACACAACATTTAAGCCAATGAAAGCTCTGTAGTCCTTTCAGGCTTCATCAGTAATGATGATACTTATAGCTTTCAATTCCTGCTGTCCTATGACTGTACCATTTCTTACCTATCCATCTCAGCAACTTAAATATATGTGTCCCTTAGAACCAGGACACACAGGCCGGTCTCTCTCTCAGAGAAAAATGCAGGCCTGGGATGTGTAAATCTGAATCCTGGAATGAAGTGGACAGCAACTGCACTGCACTGCATGGTAGGAGTAGTATGATTTCATTTGATTTGATGCAGCAGCTAGCCAGCAGAAGCACCGATCAGACCTGAGCTGAGCCTATGTATGCATCGCAGTGATTTCCATGTTGGGAACTGCGAAGAATAACGAAGAGAACTGGCATTCAGATTTCAGAGGCTGACGAACGTTTGCAGGCCCCAGAGGCTCTGTTTCGTCCAGGATTTCTTTCTGGTCGTATTGGTTGTTGCAATGTCTATATACTGTACTCCTTCATATGCCTTCTGCTGTGCACAAGCAGGGAATTGTCTTGTGGGGGTCAACAATCTGCAGTTGTATGTGCATCGGCAGCAAAACTATTCATCAGGTGACCTATTATTAGACTAGAAGAGCTGGTGAAGAACTGTTTGTGAATGTTTTATTCAAGCTTGCATAGTGATTTAACATACTACTGCATTTCATAGAGCTATATATAATATTTTCATGTCCTGGCACTGGCACTCCTGGGGTTTCACTGGTTGGACACTTGTCAGTGAGTGTCGCCAAGTTTTACTCTTATTTTCTGTAAGCAGCAACACTTAGGTACTGGTTTGAACATCTCCTACAGTTGATTCACTAATCCATGATTCAACACTTTTCATTTGTTTTAGATTCCTGAATTGCAAACGAAGAGGAGTATATCAATGCTCACTTTTATCTCTTTTTTTTTTTTTTTTTTGGTGGTGGTGGAGTGTCCCTTCAGCTCACTGGCATTGAGCAAATGCTGAAGCTTTCAGTTTTCATGGTACTGTAACTGGTATGGCACAGTGATACCATTATTACCATCTGAGAGTGTCAGGTGAATATGAATGAATACAGTAGCTTGCACAGTATCAGAGAGTTGCCTGCGCTTGCGCTGATCTTTCTCTTACACACATGGTCCTGATCTGAGGCCTTTAGGCCTTTGAATAAATGATGTAGGGCTGATTGGTGAACAAAATATACATGTCCGTCCCTAATTAATTGTCGGCAGAAGTTTGACATTAGAAAAATACGAACATTTATGTCTCTAAATAATTTTGGCAAAGCCAGAGCACAATCAAAATATTTATTATTTATTAAAATTGCCGACATTTGTCAAATATTTACATACATGTGCTTGTCTGAATCATTTTGCGTTTTCAGGAAGCTTAGGACTCTCACACACACTCGCAGTGGTTGTTCGATTCCTTCTCCATGTGAAGACTGACTGGCCTTGCCTGCAGGCAGCCGCTGATTATGATGAATGAATGGAATGAATGGTCGAATAATGGGGGTAGGCAGGCTGCTCATGCTCAGATCTCTCTACATCTCGTCTTCTGTTTGGATGATTCCTCTTGGTTCGGATGCAGTGATTTGCGATTCGCACGGCTCTCGTTCGTGCAATCGTCGTTCTCTAGCTCGTCCCTCCTACTTGTACTCCGAGACTTCATTGGGATGCTATGATGCTGCTGCTGACGAGTGACGACGATCCATGGATAATGCTGCTGCATCTGCGGACGATTCCATCCACCGCACTGCAACCGCTGCATCGACCAGTACCAGTACCATAGCATATGGCCGTTATTGGGGTTGTGCCTTTTTGTTGCTCTACTACTCTTCTGACGAGAAACAAGACACAGTCCGTACAGTACGTACCACTAGTACGAGTACTACACCACACAGGAAAAGTAGGGCAGTGGATCGGATTCATTCTGTAACTCTTTGAAACATGTTGTTCTGTTCATTTGCCGTACGTTCTTAAGATTCTACTTTCGGTTCAAATTTGAACATCCTTACGATTAATTACTAGAACAGCTACAGTTGCAGTATAATCGGATCGGAGTGTGCCTTATTATCACTTGAAATCCTACATGATTAGTACAAACCTGCATTTTGGATATGCTATTGGAAATTAATACACAAGTTTTTTTTGACGAGAGAGACGTTTATAGCGAGAGAGAGAATAGGTGATGGACTCGGTGTTCATTGGTCTTCACAAAAGAAAAAAGATTATTTGACTAATTTAGAGAAACTCCAGACTTAAGCCCAATAACTAAATACAAGCGCTGAGATAAAAAATTGTGCTCCAGCATGCCCCTACTTAAGCCCGAATTTTAGATGGGTAACCAAATCATCCCTAGGGACCCATTCCGAGGGCTCAGCTCCAGGCCCAATCCTTTCGTTGCATCAATTTTTGCCCCACGCTTGCACAAAGTCGTGCATCACTGCCTTCTCCTCCGCGCATCTCTCCACGACGGGATCCGCCATGGTGCTTCTGTCGTGGTAACTACTCGAAGTTCCTCTCCTCTCGGCAGGAGAGCCCCTCCCCAACGGGAGTCCATCTCCTTCCGACAAGATCTCCTACCCGCCAGGAGATCTCCTCTCTTCCTAGTGCAGCAGCCCCATCCAGACTGGAGCCCCTCCCCTCCAGCACAGCGGCACCAGCACCGGCGAGAGCTCCTCCTAGCACAGTGAGAGCCCCTCCCCTCCCGGTGTGAGCTCCTCCTTGACCGGATCTCCTCTCCTCTTGACATAGCAGCCCTAGCCCAGCGGGAGTCCTTCCCCCCCCGACGCGAGCTGCCCTTCTGCCTAGTGTCGAGTGGAAAAGAGAGAATGATGAACAAGTCCCCTTTGTCATTGTCTACCTGATTTGTTTTGAGGACCTAAATATAGGTGCTCATGTTGGAGTGAAAGAAAAAAAAAAAAAAAAACGAGGCCAACTAAAATAGAGGACACCCAAATCAAAAGTAGGGCTCTTCTAAAAAGAGGAATGAGTTCTTTTTTAGTAACATGTAAGGTAGGAGTAGTGTGTAACGTTGTTTTTCTAATTTTTGCAATCAATGATGTTGTTCCATCCATTACCATATAATTTCAAGATGATTTAATAGGAAAAAGCCTAACGACTGTATTCCTTTTCAGATACATTTATTAAGTAATGTGCTTGGACAAAAACTTGTTGGTTGTGCCGCTGGAATCGATGCTAAGGACAGTGACCTCTCTGATTATAGTCCACCTGGATTCGATGACGAGGGCTTCCATGGGGGCTGGTGAGGAGGGTGGGTCGGCCGTGAATTGAGAAATTTTTTTTTTGAGTGTGTGAATTGAGAATTTGAGATGTGAAGGGAGAGATATGCTTCATGATGGTAAGGAGAGAGCAAAATAATTGACCTACTTACAGGTGGATCCATACGTAAGAAAGAATAATGGAGACGGACTATTTGGCGGACTACAAAATCATTTCTCCCAATAATCCTACAAATAATATTGGGGACCTAATACCATTTTAATGTGGGGTTGTTAAGATATTAGAGGACCGGAGGAGATGCTCTAATTGCATGATCCCTCATTCTAAAAAGTATAATTCTTGCATTTTGAGAAATCAAGTGATTTAAAATAATACAAAAGGTATTGCAAAAGGGCTTATAGTCTAGTGGTTAAAATAGCCTCATTAGCGTAGGATTTAACTGCACACTGAGTGGTAGGCGACGTTCCTGTCGATGACCTGAAGATTCTCTTTGCATTGTGCTATGTAATTCAAAAAAAAAAAAAAATACTAATATTGATAATACAAAATAAATATCATTAAATTAGTCATATAATGTACTTTTAAAGTATAGTCAAAGAAATTCTCATTTGATTTAAATCTAATCTACAATTACATATTTGTTTTGGAAATCCTCTTAATAATGAAAGACATGTTGTGAAGCATGTTCTCGGGAAAAAATAATGGAAAGAGTAATTAACGGTATGGTATCTTGGACCAACATATAAAATTTTGAAGGAACCGAGGGCTGCAATGCACCGTAGGATTGGACCACAGACAGGAAGCAGAGAAGACCCATGATTTATACTAGAACTAGAATGACAATGGCGATGCGATAGCCAATGAGACATAAGAAGACCGTGCGGTTGCTGGTACGCATACAACAGTATAGCATACTACTGTACATCGGCTTACGGTGAGATCGTTTTGAGTTTCAGTGCTCAAAGCTGGACCACCAGTCGCCATTTGGCTTTGGCAAACAGCACCTGGCACTAGTACACAAAGCATTAGTAGAGGCGGTTGTAGAGGCTTCAGCATCGGCGTTTTGGGGCTGCCGCCCGGTGCTAGAGGTCGAGTGAAAATGATGCATTTTCACCGGGCGGTTGCTTAAAAACCGCTTTGTGAAAATGCATTTCCACAGGCGGTTCACTTAACCAACCGCCTGTGAAAATGCCATTTCCACCGGCGGTTAACATAAGAAACCGCCCGGTGGAAATTCCATTTCCACAGCGGGTTTTATTAGGTGAACCGCCTTGTATTAATGTTTTTCCGCCAAAATTCATTTGAATTTTCATTTTTTGAATGGCGCCTCTGTCCTCCACCCTCCCTCCTCTCTGTCCCTCCTCTTCCCCCCTCCCTCCCTCCCTCCTCTCTCCCCCTTATCTTTCTCCCTTACGATAATCAATGCAAAGACTATTTAATTATAAAAATACATTAAGGAAAAGTAACTATACCATGCAATACTTATATACATATATACATCATTAATAATTTAATTACACTATACATTGTTTTCATCAAAATTGTTTTCTCGCCACCATGTGATAATAAAATTTACATTAGAGAGGATTCTAATAATCATTTCGACTTAATCTCGGGCGCTAATATCCCTTAGCGCTTTGAACTCCTGCCTCGCTAAAAGCGCTTTCCTTGTGGTGAAATTTTCCCCTCTGAAGGAATAATTTCTCTCATGATAAATGAGCAGAGATCCTCAATTATTCCATACATAGTTAGCTCGTCGAAGTGTTGGGAGTCCGCTTCTTGATACGCCTGAAAAAGAAGTTTGTAAATATTATATATATTTCCATGCGTCTAAATAAATTTGCATTTTTAACGATATAAATACAAACGTGTTACCTTAGGATTCCTGATGTACCGTCCGCCGTTCTCATGAACTTCGCACGTGTAGAATCCATGATCAGTGTGGGAATCGGTTGGTTGCTTGTGGCACTACATAAATTGCTTAGAGTTATTTACTTGTAATAACATCTTATATATGTAACATGCCTGATATTGATTCATAATAAATTTACATACCGGCCATTTGTGAAAAAATTGTATTTCCTTTCCCGCCAAAGACGGGTCAAACACTCCACCTCTTATTTTATAGAATCTCCAACATCTATGATCTCAAAAAGAATCAGTTAGCAGCAATTTTAAACTCTCATCGATTAAAAGATGCATGCTACATTTTGTCAGCTTACCGTTCTATGATGCTTTGGAATTTTGCATATCTTTTAGGTGGATAGTCGGCGGAGTCCAAGACCAGCACCCTTCCGTCTCTAGAATAAATGAAGAAGCATATCCGATGGTCACCGTGCAAGATCGAAACCGAGTTGTCATGCATTTATATAAACCGATACTTAAGGCCGATGTAATGTATATGAACCCATACTTACCAAAAAGTTATAAGGGGCAACTACACATTCCCCCGTGTTTGTCTTTGGAGCAATGCATTGCCTATGTATGTGGCGTAGTGAGTCTCATGATCCTTCTCCAATTCTATTTTTCTCTTTTCTTTATCTTTCTTTGATAACCCCTTCAATTCGTCGCTGTTGTCACCAATTCGGAAGGTGTGCTCATTCTCGCAAATTTTTTTTTGGGGCTTAGGTACCCAGATCCTTTTGAAGTCATTCTTGTTTGGTGCGGGACCGCATACACGAACTCGTTTTGTTCATATTGCATTCTCGCAAGGCACAAGATAGAAGTCAATAATAATAAAACGAAAGTTCATGTTAGTGTGAGAGGTACACTTACAATGCAAATAGCGTGACGAGCTGAACGTCGAGCCGCTTAAGGTTAAACATCAACCATATGTCCTCAAAAAGTAACGAAAAGCCGTGTCTCGTTCACTTATGAAAGCAGCCGGTGGTATGTCCACTTGGATTGCGTCGATCCCGACTCGAGCCGCTCGCATGTACCGATCATGAAGTCTTTTTTTATACCAAAGCGGAAGCTTTTGGAGTTGTTCCCAACTCGGTAGAGGCCCGGGGGTACATATTTATCTGGGACATTTTCATAGTCATCCCATGTTGGCCTCACTATCTTTAGAGCTCGGATCTTTGCTTCTTCTCTGCCTTCTCTTGCTCGGCTAAGTCCACGGTAGTTGACTTGCGAGAAAGCGCAATCCCTTCTAAAAATTTGGCGATTACTGGCGCTTTTTTTCTTCTTCGGCTCATAAGGGGAAACCAATTTAGGAATAGAAAATTTCCTCTTCTTGGTGGCGGCCGGTTTTTTCTTGGGCCTTCTTTGGTGGCGGCGGTGGTGTCCAAGGCGATGCTTCCATGTCTTGAGGTGGTGGGGGGGCGAAGCGTGCTCACGGACCGTACTTGTTTGTGGCGGTGGGGACGGCGTGGCTCACGGATTGGTGTACTTGTTTGTGGCGGTGGGGACGGAGCAGGCTCATAGACCGGTGGACTTGTTTGTGGCGGAGATCCCGCCGGTTTCAATGTTGACAAGTGGGGTTCTTGAAGGATCGGCAGCAGTGCTTGATGGTGGGTTTGGATCCTGTTGACCAGTCGAGATCAAAAAGGACTCGAGTTTTACGGCGGGGGCTTCGTGGAAGGTGGTGGGCTGCGTCAACTGGACATCTCTTCGAGGCCACAAGATGAAATTATTAATGGCCTTGTCCGAGTGTCTCAATACCCTCGGGACCAGAAATTTCTAGCATGTCATCCTCGTAGCCTGGGACGACCGTCACCACTTCTACCCCGCAGGTACTCTTACGGTATAGGTTTACCGTGGTAGTCACGTCCGGGAATCGCAAAAAGCCCGTGGCTACCTCCCTTGTACGTTGATGCTTCATACCATATCGTATGACAATTTTGCAAGGTGTCGGCCCATTGATGTCATCGACAGGGGTAGCGGTGTGTGTTTCCCGTAGACCCCACACTACTTGGAAAAGGAGTAGAATGAGCGGGCATGCCATAACTCATCTCCCCGAGCTCCGGCAAGGGTTGTCTTTGGAACGAGCCGCATCTGTGGGCCTTGTGTGCTCATCTGCGAACAGATACCGCACTAGCTAACTTCTGCACCAGCCGTGGATCAGGATTTGTTAGAAAGGCTGACATCATGTTGTTGAACTGTTCCTTAGCCTTTTCCTCAAAAAAATGCTGCATGTCTTCCTTATATTGATCACGTTTCTTATACATGCACACCCACTCCTCACCAAATCCTTCTTTCCATCCCATCTTCGAGGAGATGCCTCGTACACGGCCAGGGATGCTCGGGGTTGCCCGGTCCAATACTCGGGATGTCTCTCTCCCTTCGTGGCTTGAGTTTCCCTTGTTTGACCTCCACTTGCTAGCTCCAACATCTTATCACCGGGGGCTTGTGATGTCTAAGGGACAGATTCACACCGGTAGCGGTTTGTTTTGTTCCTCTACCTCGAGCCAATTTGCCGACCTCTCGCCAACTTCCTCCGGATAGCACACGAACCCCTTGTTTCTTTAGCTCCTCCTCCTCTCACCTTGCCATTTTGGAATTTGTTTCTTGTAACCACCGGTGCCAAGGTGATGGTGGTATTTGTTCTTCCTTGCTAGCTCGAGCGACTTCACTCTTGGCTTTGGTAGGTGGGTCATTCTTCTGCGCCTTGAATATCTCCCACCTGGCTTTGTGTGATCTTATACTTGCTCGTTGGGTCGTACCCATGCTTGGCAAACTTGGTATTCATCTCGGATCGCCATTCGGAATGATGTTGCAATCGCTTGTAAAAATACCCCTTCGCAAGTTTCTCATCCGTCCCCTCGTAGGGTACACAAACCTTTCTATAAATTTGTCCCACGCCTCTTTCCTTTTAGTCGCATCCACATCCTTCCACCTAGTGATTGTGATGTCCAATTTATCTCCGACCACCAACCAATTGCATTCCTTATCTTGGCCGCCACCACATCGCCCACTTGAGGCTCTCCTTTTTTGGGCCGATGCTAGGAACTATATATGTCTTCTCTCGCCACTTGTTTGTTCCTCGGTCACCACGTTTTTGGTCACTCTGTTTCCTTTTTCTTGATTTGGAGGTGGTTGTCTCGGTCGTTTTACGGTGCTTCGTCATGAGGCACGTCTTCTTCGCCTTGGGGCACGTCTTCTTCTTCCGCGAGAAGTTCCCGCATTTGAGACATAACCTCCTGGCCCATCCGTATTGAAGAGTGTAAGGATCATTATGACTATAATACTATGAAGGGAAGTGTTGGTTTTCATATTATGAGTATACCTCATCATACGGATTATAATCCGGTCAACACTTTTTTCGCGTTGCCTATCTATGCTAGGGCATGGATCACTTCTGACGCCCGTCATCTTCCTCTTCTTCCAACATGTCACCATGGAAATCTTCTTCTTGTCCTTCTTCCGCTAGGGGTGACTCTCAGACGCTTTGCTCTTCTTCTTCCGGAGGATTTACGATTCTATGCATGGCAATAACTATGTTAGTTACTTTGATAGGGTTCGACGTTATAAAAAGGGCAAGGCTTCTTAATGCCGTGAGACTCACCGTGCCTCCGGGGGTGTGTGAGTCTTAGTGGGTGACTCTGCACGCTGCTCTTCTGCCTGATGGTCTTTAGATGTTGGAGACGTCATCTTCTCGATAACTTCAAATATAATAAGTCATTAACATATAGTCATTACCACTGATGCATTAACACTAAGTCATTAATACTAAGTCATTAACACTAAGTAAATAACACTAAGTCATTAACACTAAATAAATAACACTAAAAAGTCATTAACACTGAGTCATTAATACTAAGTCATTAACACTAAGTAAATAACACTAAAGTCATTAACACTAGCATAATATGTAGCATAGTGATTAATAAGTCATTAACACTAAGTCATTAACATGCTAAGTCATTACCAATGCGTAATTAACAATAATTAAAGTGTTGACACTAGGTTATTAACATGTAAATTAAACAAGCTCTAAGATCATAGTGATTATCAGTGGCTTACATAAATACTATAAGAATGCTCTAATTAAAACAAGCTCTAAGAGTGCTAAGTACATAAATACTATAAGAATGCTCTAATTAAAACAAGCTCTAATTAAACAAGCTCTAATTATAAAGTCATTAACAAAGTGGCAGTCATTAACACTAAGTAAAAACACTAAGTCATTAAGTCACTAACACTAAGTCATGGCATGCAAATAACACTAAGTAAATAACACTAAGTAAATAACACTAAGTCATTAAGTCACTAACACTAAATCAAGTCATGGCGGTCAATAACACTAAGTCAATAACACTAAGTAAATAACACTAAGTCATTAAGTCACTAACACTAAATCAAGTCATGGCAGTCAATAACACTAATTAAATAATACTTAGTCATGAGGAGATAAGTACACTGTGATAAAAAGCGTGGAGGAGTTAGTGAATGTAGGGCGGTGAAGGACGATCGCAAGATGGTGGCACGATGATTCGCTCGGGAGTATCGTGATGGTGATCATCAATTGTTAAAACACAAATATTATATTATGCAATTAATACAATTTCTTTTTGAAACAATTAATAATTGATGCAATTAATTTTAGTATTAATATTAATTGATACAATTGATACAAGTACTTGCCACATACAATATTTAGTATTACAAATAATATTTAGTATTAATAATTGATACAATTAATATTTAGTATTAATAATAGATACAATTAATATTTAGTATTAATAATTAATACAAGTACTTGCCACATACAATATTGTATCCATTAATAATTGATACAAATAATATTTAGTATTACACAAAGTCATTATTTCATAATATTAATACACATTTGCTTTTAACAATATTAATATTTTACAAAGTAAAATAATAATTATTACATATAACCATTAGCTACCCATTTTATAATATTAATATATCAAAAACATATTACACAAAATAATAAAACATATTTACAAAGTAAAGCAATTTCTTTTATACACATTTGTTCTACACTAAGTCATTATGTATAGCAATGTATCTTTGGATTCATATTAATGTTTTTGTACACATAATGTTTGGGATTTTTTGTTCAGAAAATTAAAAAAGGCCACTGTTGGGCCTTTGGGCCCAACAGTGGCCCATTATCGCGCAGCCGGCCCGCCGTCGCCCAACACTGCCCTTAGGGCAAGGCAGCGCCGCCCGGCGAGCATAAAACGGCGCCGCCGCCGCCGCCCAGGCCGCGCCGCCACCACCGTCGTGAGCCATACCGCCGTCGTTTGCCGCCCGACACATCACATCTCACCTTGCTCGGTCCCTTTCTCGGATAACGCTTGGAGGCGCTGAGCTCGGTCTTGGCGCTTCAGGCAGGCACGGCGAGGAGGCTGGGGCGGAGGTCGGTGGCGTATCTCGGATGGAGCGGATTGCGGGGCGGGAGGCCGGCGGAGTTTCGCCGGCTCCCGCGTAGCTTCGGTGGCGGGCGAGCCCGATGGCCGGGCGGGAGGAGCTTCGACGGGTGGCGAGCGCTGGTGCTTCGGGTGGCCCACGGAAAGAGGGAGGCGGCCTTTCGGACGGATTTGAGGGAGGCGCGGCAGGATCTCGCACACCGCGCATGCGATGGCGGCTCGGAGGAGGGCGGCGCTGAAATCGGGCAGCTCGACGGCGGAGAAGAGATCGCGCCCACGAGACTTTGAAATTTTCGACCGGTGGGTGAAAGTATATATAGGGCAAGAGTTTGTACAAAGTGGGGTTTCCAAGAACCGCCAGGAAAGGCCGATCCACAGCGGTTGGTTAAGACCACCGCCCATGGTGAAAATCCGTTTACAAAGGCGTTCTCATAACAAACCGCCCAGTGGAAATATAAAGCACCGGGCGAAAGTTAAGACCACCGCTAGTGGAAATGTGTTTCCAGATTTTATTTAGGACAGCTATTTAGGATATTTAAGTTATTTCTTTAGAAAATTTAATTTATATAGGATATGTACTGTACTATATTTCTTTTAGACTATTTGTTTTTGGTGTTTTTTTATATGTTATTTGTTAAAGGTTAATTGTTGTAGGTTATTGCTTGTAGGTTATTTCTTTTAGGTTAATTCTTTTAATATATTTCTTGTAAGGTTATTTCTTTTAGATAATTCCTTTAAGGTTATTTTTAATTTTTTTAGGTTAATTATTGTATGTTGTGGAATATTTTTTTTAGGATATAGAATATTTCTTTTACAAGTTGAAAGAAACGGACTTAAACAATTAGAACATAAATACCAAGAAGAGCAATTTCTTTTAGATTATTCTTGTTGGTTATTTCTTATAGCTTTTTTTCTTTTAGGATATTTCTTGTTTTAGAACTTAAATAATTATAAACTAAATAGTAAGAATTATAAAGAAAAGAACTTAAACAATTAGAAAATAAATACCAAGACAAGTCATACAATAGTACAAATT
This sequence comes from Chrysopogon serrulatus, assembly GCA_015844335.1. NCBI lineage: Eukaryota > Viridiplantae > Streptophyta > Magnoliopsida > Poales > Poaceae > Chrysopogon > Chrysopogon serrulatus. The sequence goes on along the minus strand of JADLZL010007694.1, from coordinate 4,929 downwards.
ATAAAAGATAGATTGTTCTGCCTTGACAATAACTAATTTTTAACTTAACTATATCTAGCTAGCCAAATACGTTTCGCCTTCTCTATCGTGGCGCACCCATGGCAATGAATTTTTGGGGATGGTACGCTCAACATTCTTTATCTTCAAAGGATGATCTTCAAAGAGAGACATGTGCCCAAAATGGTTGAAGTCATCTAGGTCAATTACACCATCAACTCCTAAACCTTGTTGCTTTCCAGGAAGAACTATATGCTTGGTCTTGTCGCTACTTTTCTTTTCTTCTTTACAAAGGATCTGTTCGGCATAGAAGACCTGTGCAGCACGAATACCAAGGATCCAGGGATCATCCTTGTAGCCTATTTTACTTAGATCAAGAACTCTTAGGCCATAGTTGTTCACTGTGACATGTTTGTCATCAACCCATTGGCATCGAAACACGGGTGTCTTAAATAAATCATAGTCTAGTTCCCATATCTCCTTAATGAAGCCATAGTATGTAGCGTTTTCATTTAAATCATCTATGGCCTCGCAAACGAACACCACTTGTTTTTGCGTCATGCTCTTTTTGTCCCTAGAAGTGGTACAAAACGTGAAGCCACTGATGTCATAGGTCTGCCATGATGTTACCTGCCGAGATGGTCCAGCTGCCAACCTCTTGATTGTTTGTTGCTCAATTGTTTCTCCATTTGGAATGTTCTGCTCCATTAGCCATGAAGTGAATCGACGCTTGTGTTCCTTTGATAACCATTCCTCTGTTTGCCCAGGGTTTTGATCGCTTAGCTCTTCTATGTGTTGTGTGATCAGAGGATCCATTATCGAGAGCTGATGCATGATGCTATGATGCGCCTCGAGGACTACATTATAGTCTAATGGGATGAATGATTCTCGGCCCATCCTCCCACACCCATGTAGTCCGCCCTCATGTCGGGACGAAGGCAAACCTATTGCAATCTGGTCTTTTTTAGAAATTTATTACGAATGGACCTCCGGAATCAATGGCCTCTTCGGTAGTGTATCCCTCTATCATGGAGGCCTCGGGACGAGCACGAGTGGATACGTACCCATTCAAGTATTGACATGAAACGTTCATACGTCCACATCTCATGCGAGATACATGGGACCCAAAGCCCATATTTGTGGCACCAAATGCACGATAAGGTGTACCATTATATCAAAGAAAGATGGTGGAAAACACATCTCAAGCTGTGATCTTGTCTCAACCGCGAATTCCTGAAGAGAATCCAACCGCTCTCGGTCAATTACCTTCCGAGATATCTCATTAAAAAGTAGCATAACCGTGTGATTGCCATCTTTAAGAATATGGGGCTTATTGCCCCGATGGCAATAGGGAGAAAGGTTGTCAACATCATATGACAATCATGTGAGTTATAGTTGGTTATTGTAAGATCCTTCATTGACACAATGCTCTTAATGTTAGAGCAAAAATCCAAATTGAACTTTCAATTTCTTCAACCAAACACACATCGCATGTTTCTCATCCGTAGTGAGGTTGTAGCTTGCTTTGCTGGAGGTGGTACTTTCCATTATCTAGCAAGACCGGATGAAGTTCTGGTTTTATCTTCAAATTGACCAGTCCCGACGTGAACTCAGTCCTTCCTTTGTCTTACCCTTTATATCTAGCAACGTACCAATTATGCTTTCAAACACATTCTTCTCGAATGTGCATACCATCCAATCGCGTCTTCGTATGTCAAGCTCTTTCCAATATGGCAAATACTTGAAGAAAATTGACATCTTCTTAAATGTAGCTCCAGGAGTTGGCTTCACAACCTTTCTTGCTTTTCCATCTTTAGTCTTCTTGCCAAATACAAACTTGATGTTCTTAACTATCTCATACACTCTTTGACCTTTACTATTACCTGATGGAGCAGTGGACTTTATTTCGTCGTGATTGTCAAAGTATCTATCCATCTTTCGCAAGCGGTACCTATGTCCTCTCGATAAGAAACGCCTGTGTCTCATGTATACTATCTTGTTGGAGGCACTGAGAGACACATAAAAAGTTTCATCCAAGCATACTACACAACCGACCTTACCCTTGAACTGTCCTGACAATACAAATAGACCTGGGTAATCGTTGATCGTAACAAAAATAATTGCTCTTAGTGTGAATGACTCTTTCCGGTATTCGTCCAACATGGCGACACCTGTATCCCACAATATTCTCATTTCCTCCATTAATGGCTCCAAAAATACATCCATATCAACACCAGGGTTGTGTAGGTCCGAAATAAGAATGGTCGAAAAAGGTATTTGGCGCTTCAGAACAAGTGTGGAGGGAGGTTGTAGATAGTGAGGAGCACCGGCCATGTGCTATGCGTCTTTGCTCTTTTCGGCGAAGGGATTCATTCCATCGGTGCATAGTGCGAACCGAACATTTCTTGTTTCCTTAGCAAACTCTAGGTGGTCAGCATTGAATTTTTGCCACTGCGTCCCATCGGCTGGATGTCGAAGCTTTCCATCTACTTTGTGCTTCTCGAAAGCATGCCAGTCATAAGCTCGTGATCCTCGGGGTTTGCAAACAAACACCGCAGCACGATCAACCACTGGAAGATACCACATCACTAAAGCCGAACCCTTCTCTTGGCATAATAGTCTTCTTCTTTATTTTCTTTGTTGGAAATTTTTGAACTCTGTTGGGTCTTCTTTCTCTTCTTTCCTTTGGAAATGGAAGTTGCATTCTCTTCTTGTAGATAGTCTTTTTTAGTCTTGTACCGACTTGCACTACAATTTGGACAAGTATCCAAGTATTTGTAATCACCTCGATATAAGATACGTTGGTTTTACGCAAGCGTGGATCTTCTAGACACCCATAGTAAGTGGACTGATTAGCTTCTTTGCATAGTAAGTGTTAGCGGGCACTTTGTTCTCCTTAGGAAGCATATCTCCGAGAGTACTCAACAATACATCAAAGCTAGCATCGCACCATCCATACCTAGCCTTCAACATCAATAACTTAAGCCACGGACCGTAATGTCGTGAACTCTTTGGTGCAACCCTTACTCTCATCGTATAAGGGCTCTGGCTGCTGCCTGCTCTAAGGCCTCCATCCCTTTCATAAAAAAACATTGATGGATCCGTATGACGACGCAATAAAGCAGCCATCAATTCAACGTCTTCATCCTCCACCCGAGTTCTCGCTGGCATCGGTTCCTTCAACATTTACATCATCATGAACATCGGGCACAATATGTTCACTCTCTTGGGGACAATGGTGTTCTGTCTCGTGTCCGAACCGGCATACATTGTCAACAAGCATATCCGGCCATTGCCACCTAGATTCACAGGGGTCTTCGCCTATATACGTTGCGTAGCTACCCTCCCATGCTTTGTCCAAATCAAGTAATCATTCATAAAACCTTGGCGCACCGGATGAGCCATGATTGCACTTGTGTCTTCAAAAACAACAAGATTTCTGCAATCGGGCGCAAGGACAATATATGTGCTTCGTCCGGTGCTCTGAAAGCATGATTTTTAACAAAGATCGATAAACCTACGGACCTCAAGTACGTAGGATGGATCTACTGCTGTCTAAGTTATACATCCAAAATGCTCTGTCCATCGTTACCTGTTATAGAGTTTAATAGATTTAAATAATGTAATCACTTAAAAGAAGACATGAATGTTTTGTGATATTTATTAACAAACCTTAAGATGATCAGCAAACTCCTTCAAGGAATTATAGATGAAAAGAACTTCACGCTTTTATGTTTCTCAAATAATACACGCCCAAAGCTAAATCATATGTAGTTAAAAGAACTAGTTAAATAAATAAAACATAACTCTAAATTAAATAAAACTCTAATTAAAGAATCACCAATACCTAATTAAATAAAACATAACTAAATAATTAAAGCATCAATTTATTATATGAAACCTTAAAAACTAAAAGAAGACTAATTAAAGAAACCCTAATTAAAGCCTCACCACTACTTAATTTAACTAAACAAAAATAAATAATTAAAGAAAAACTAATTTCAAACATCAATATGACAAATAAAAAAGTAATTAAATAAGAGTAAACATAACTAAATAAACTAAACATAATAATTTAAAGCATGAATTTATTAGATGAAACCCTAAAAACTAAAGCAAAACTACATAATAAAATCCTAATCAAAGCCTCAACACTACTTAATTTAATAAAACATAACTATATAATTAAACAAATACTAATTTCAATCATCAATATGACACATAAACTAATAATTAAATAAGAGTAACTAATATATAAATGAAACCCCTAATTAAAGAATCATCACTAAAAATATCACTACTAGCTAATTAAACTAAATATAACTAAAAATTTAAATAAGAGTAACTAATAAAACGCTGAAGGTTAAACTCTAGATAAAAAAAGTGAAACCCTAGATAAATAATTACTATAATAATTAAAAAAACAAAAACCTAGCTACACTTCTCTCACTTGAGGTGAAACCCCAAATCTCAAAAGTGAGTGGGGTTGAGCAAGAGAATGGTGGAAATGTAACCTAAAAAGTCCAAATTCTAGATACAAAAGTGAAAATCTAGTTCAAAATTGTGGCTAAAATTGATCAAAAAATGGCAAAAAGCTAGTTACTCTTCTCTCTCTCTCTAGAGTGAAACCCTAAATCCTAAATGTGTCTAGAATTGAGCATCAATGGTTAAAAAGAGGTAAGAGATATTAAAACTAACCTTTCTAAGCAACCTCCTTCAAAAGAAATCAAGACCAAAACCTCTCCCCCCTTGTTTCTTCTCAAATACGGACCTCAAAATCGCCACCAATGGAGGGGTGGCGGCGGGCTACAATTCTGGGTGGGGAAGAAGGAGGGGAAGAAGGTGGGGTATATATAGCAGGATCAGCGGAGGCGGTTCACTTAAGGAACCGCTTTGTGCAAAAAGATTAGCATGGCGGTTCTCTTAACAAAA